>JAMYXO010001413.1:0-20000 GCA_033310375.1 Conus canariensis
ATTCTGCCCCACATTGCCTCTCGTTCTCATTCAGTTGCTGAGGAATGCTATAATGTCTGTCGGTGGCAATCCAACTTTTTATCCTCTGTCAGAGCTCAGTGAGCACAATTCTAACACACAATTCTCACTACATGCTAGAGCTAACACACAATTCTCACTACATGCTAGAGTTTACACACAATTCTCACTACATGCTAGAGCTAACACAATTCCCACAACATCCTAGAGCTAACACACAATTCTCACTACATGCTAGAGCTAACACATAATTCTCACTACATGCCAGAGCTTACACACAATTCTCACTACATGCTAGAGCTAACACACAATTCTCACTACATGCTAGAGCTAACACACAATTCTCACTACATGCGAAAGCTAACACACAATTCTCACTACATGCTAGAGCTTACACACAATTCTCACTACATGCTAGAGCTAACACACAATTCTCACTACATGCTAGAGCTAACACACGAATTCTCACTACATGCGAGAGCTAACACACAATTCTCACTACATGCGAGAGCTAACACACAATTCTCACTACATGCTCGAGCTAACACACAATTCTCACTACATGCTAGAGCTAACACACAATTCTCACTACATGCTAGAGCTAACACACAATTCTCACTACATGCCACAGCTAACACACAATTCTCACTACATGCTAGAGCTAACACACAATTCTCACTACATGCTAGAGCTAGCACACAATTCTCACTACATGCCAGAGCTAACACACAATTCTCACTACATGCTAGAGCTAACACACAATTCTCACTACATGCTAGAGCTAACACACAATTCTCACTACATGCTAGAGCTAACACACAATTCTCACTACATGCTAGAGCTAACACACAAATTCTCACTACATGCTAGAGCTAACACACAATTCTCACTACATGCTAGACACAATTCTCACTACATGCTAGAGCTAACACACAATTCTCACTACATGCGAGAGCTAACACACAATTCTCACTACATGCTAGAGCTAACACACAAATTCTCACTGCATGCTAGAGCTAACACACAATTCTCACTACATGCTAGAGCTAACACACAATTCTCACTACATGCTAGAGCTAACACACAATTCTCACTACATGCTAGAGCTAACACACAATTCTCACTACATGCTAGAGCTAACACACAATTCTCACTACATGCCAGAGCTAACACACAATTCTCACTACATGCTAGAGCTAACACACAATTCTCACTACATGCTAGAGCTAACACACAATTCTCACTACATGCTAGAGCTAACACACAATTCTCACTACATGCCAGAGCCAACACTTTCAGAAGCAGAAGTTGCAGATGAAAGGATGGCTTAAGTTGCCACCCACTTAGCACGAGGCACGTCACACCTGCCAATTAGGAAAAGATTTTTTCAATTCTTCGGTTACATTCTGCACCTTCCTCTTACCAGTGCGCCAGTGCCAGTGCCAGAGCAGATTGTCTCCATAATGGCGTGAAGGGCTACAGCATCCGTCATATCCCTCCTTCCTCTCTCCCTCTCCCCACTCCTATTTCCCTCATTATGACGGCTAATAACGATAACATTGATGACGATCATGGTATGGTGTTCCTAGACAGAGTGTGTTTTATGCTTCCCCTTATCACTTTTAGGTAGGAAGAAACTCTTTAGGTTGAAAAACAGCACCACAGGCAAGTAAGTGTTTGAACCCTGAACAGCCGTCACTCCAAAGGGGCCGGGCCGTATCCACGCCGTGCCTTTCAGACGCCTTTCTGCCGCCAAAAGTCTTTTTCTGGTGCTGCCGGGATTCGAACCCGTTACTTTTGGATAGGTGGGCGTCACAAAGTGTGTCTTTTTAGACGGATGTCTTATCGACATAGATGTTGGACATGTGTTGGACACGTGTTCTACATTCCACGTGTTCTAGGTTGAGAATTTTAAGCCGACATTAAGGTTACTTTTGTTCATCCTCGACTATTGGAACACTTTTCAGCCACCTGTGCTATTTTCTTCAGGGTTCTGGTCCTCTTCTTACTAGAAATCGCCAGCTGTTTCATGAGATCATAGAACACTGAGCCTCAATCTCCCTTGCTCCCCACTCTATGGCGAGGAGTTCGGTTTGAGATCCGTACTCCCTCAAGCTGTTGGCTACACTGCTGTACTTCTCAGTGTTGTAGCTGGTAGTTTGCTTCATTCCGGTTTCATGCGTCTAAGTGAGCTCAGTCAGAGTCACTTGTTTTGACGAACCTCAGTGACATTATCCGGTGACTGCTACTCACCCTGGTGATCCGTGGAAGGTTTCCCACTCTAGAAAGTCTGCTGTGCACTCCAAACCATCTATCCCACTTCAGTGGGCCCCGCTTCCATGCTCTAGATATCACAGCTGTTCCAGACCATGATTTGTGACCTCCTGCCGTGTAGAGCGTTGCTACTGGAGCTTCTGGTGGCGTTATGTTTTCCTCTGGCGGTGCTAATCGCGACTGCAATCTCCATAAGCTCTTTGTTGTGTCTTCGTGGGTACCTCCCATAGGTTAGCGCTGCTTCGTGTTCCACTGTTTGCCATGACAGACCGGATTCGTCGGGTCACCTGATTTCTCCCATTTCACCAGGTTTGAAGTCGAGGATAGGATTTCATATAAAGATGTGAGAATAAAGTTGACCCTAAGGGGCGCCAAGTGCCACATATCATTCCAGCTGAGATTTCTTTGAAGCGCATTTTCCCACACAGTCCACTGCCCCTGTAGGCCCTGCTGGGCTGCCTTCTGGATTGTGTAATCATTCTCTTCTTTCTTTAACTTTTATGTTACCGTGGTTTTTTTTAATGACACATTCCGATGTCAACCAGGCCTGAAAAAAAGTCAAACAGATATGTGCTACGCTGGTCATGATACTGTTTTGAGCACCTCTCTCTAGAGACGTTTCAGTTCAGTAGATGATACTGTAGTGTGGCTCCAGCGCTTTCCTTTATGTCTGTAGCCCACGAAACAACCCTGGACCTTTAACTTCTACAGTGATATATTCCGATTCGGCTCCTTCCACTCGCTGCTAGTCCGTGACTCTTACGCCTACAGCAGGGTGGTTGGATCGAACCATTTTTATGAAGGGCAGGTGCAAGGATTAGAGGGCCTTCGTGGAGGTCTGAAGCAGAGGTGATGGGCTGCCAGCTCCACGTGCACAGGCACTCTTTATTTACTGGGTAGTTTATTAGATCGTCAAAAAGATCTCTCTCTCTCTCTCTCTCTCTCTCTCTCTCTCTCTCTCTCTCTCTCTCTCTCAGAGAACTATAAAATAGGCATTCTGGCTCACCCACCTCCGCCAGCTCCAACCGGCTGAAGCTGGTTTCGCTGTTGCTCCGCCGGCTTACCCAGAATGCCTATTTTATAGTTCTCTAATAGTAAACACTTTACAAACATACATAATGTGTAGGATTATCTGTTTTTAACACTAATTTAGAAAACTTTTGAGACTTAAGTTTTTGCTTAATCCTTCGTTTTTCTTGATCGTCTTCAATAACATCATTTTCACGCATACATTCATCAAATGCGTCTCTGTCTTTCATGTGGAATAAAACTACAGTCTTTAACTGTTCTCTAAAGTCTTTTAAAACTGAGTTTATATTTTTGACATAAAATCCACACACTTATCCCAGCATGTCTTCCACTGAAAGCCAGTTTTGACAAAGCGTTTCTTTTTTTGACTATATCCTTTTCTGCTGAACAATCATCTATAATAAATAGTGTCTGAGTTCCTTCAAACAGTTTAAAAAAATGTTCTAAACACTCACTCAGTTTATTGCTAGGATCAACTAAATATATGTCATCATCTGTCCATATAAACCTTCTGTCGTGATATGCTTTGTTCCATTTAAGTGTTGGGCAGAAAATTACTATATGATCAAAATTATAACGATAAACTGTTTGTAATAGGTCGAGGACAAATATTGTTTTTCCACAACCAGTCTGTCCACAAATCAATGAACAATGAGGGGTTTTTGTCATAAAGTTTAACATCGGCATTGACACCAAAGTTGTCTGCTCCATAGTTTTTAAAACAGAATTTAATCTAATCCAGTTATTGTTTTTATCATACTCTCTGTCAAAACTTGTTCAGTATAATAAAACCCTATAAGGCCCAAATGTGTAAGATTAATCCAGTTCAGTTCTGTAAGATCGTTTCTATTTAAACTAATATCAATTTTGTTGCTTGTTGTTATGACCTTAATATCCTCGCCATTGTAAAGAACGACGACAGTAACTTTAAGTTTGTCAACGTCTAAGTTTTGCCAGCTAATAAGAATTCCTTTCATAAGATTGTCACTGACGCCCAGAGCTCCATTTCTCGCCTCATCTTTTAAGACAGAAATTTTAAATATCATTGTGAACGTGTCTCCTAATTTTGTGCGTGGAATGAACTGTAATTTTGTAGAAGCTTTCTTTAAAACCGATTCTCTTCTGTGGAGGATGTACTGTTTGTCCCCAAACGGCTTTATTTCGATCTCTTTCCGACTGTTGTCCTCTGGCATAAGACTTACATGTAAAGGGCCAGAGTTCAATGCTTTTCTGAAACTTTTTTGACGGTCAAAAAATGTAAATGGGCTTAAGAATTCAAATTTTATGTCCCATTCTAAATATGGTTCTAAGTGCCATTTGTTGTCAGTTTTTCGAACTATTTTATATTCATACTGACCCGCATTATTTGCTTCTACATTGCGTAGTTGTTCTAGTTTAGGAAACCTTTTGTTGTCGTCAACCTCTTTGCGCTTATAATAACCATCTTTAGTGTACTCAAAACCATACAAAGTGCCTATCTCACCGTTCTGTTCAAAGTCCTCAACGTCTGCAAGGTCTTTTAATTCTAAAGTTACACACCTCTCAGGCGCTAATGTGACCCCCGAATCGTCTGGTCCACGTGACATTTTTTAAAACAACGTATTATTTTATTTCTAAAACAATGTGCAGGTTATCACATTTCACGACTTTCCCTGTTTTATCTGTGATCTTTATATTAAATGATCTGACCCTCCCACAAGCTAATCTTTTAAACTGTAAATTAGGGAATTGTATAATTTCATAATCGCAATATGCAGCTTTCCCTGATGGAAGAGCTCTTAAAACAGTTGAGGGCCTTCCATCATATAAGTTTTCATCAGTGCTCAGCTCGTCCAAATGAACATAGAGTAATGAATGTAATGCAAGATCGAGCGGATATTCTCCCTCATAAGTAGTTTTGTCTGGTGTAACTATAAATCTATGAAAGGCATGAAAGCCATGATTGCCAGTTGCAAAGCCTAACATTTTAGCTAGCTCTACATCAAAAAGGTAACCTCCTACTTCTTTTTCAGGTTTGAATGTCAACATTATTTTCAAATTTGCATTGTTAAGTTTGAGAGTAATGTCGAAGTTACTCATTGCTTCTTTTAGCGAGCAAAACCCGTAATAACCATCAGGTATGGTTAACTGGCTAATTATGTCTCCACCAAGGTCAAGTTTTTGAATTACATTATTCTTCTTGGATTGACTTATATTAAACCATACGACTTTGTAAAAAATTTCATGGAGTGCAACCCTTCGGGTTCCGCATTTATTATCAATAGCATACTCTAAAAACGAAGGACTGCCTTGAGTTGTTATTGTTACAAACATTTTTAAAACAAATTTAAAAATGAGTGCATTCAAATATACTAATGCAAAATATTCTGTTGGGCCGCACTACAGTCCTAAAGATATAACAACTGATACTCTCGACATTTCTGTGACTCAGTCTGACGCCTTTCAAGTAAAGGTTAGTACTCCATTGGATCGTTATCTTAACCCTCCTATCAAAAACGACTACATCCCGAAAGTGTGGTTTAGTCATCCGATGCAGTTTTATCAGAACCAGTTAAACTTTGCTGTGTTTTGTGCATCAACTGGGTGTGGAGTGTCGTATGCTGATCATTTAAATCATCCTGATCCTTTGGTGAGGTCAGTGTATAGATTTCATTTTTATTACACCTTCAGACGTATTTTGTCTGAACTGCAAGCGCCATTACCAAATGACAAAACGTTTAATCCATTCAGCAACAGAATAGATTACAAGGCTTTTGAAAGGATCTGTAACGAATTTGATATTGACCCAAAGACAGACTTTAGACAAAAGTTGGATCTTAATCATGGTTTAGGCACTCTTTATTATTGGGGCGTGCATAGAAAGTATAACTATGATTGGAATCCTCCTTACACATCTTTCTCTTCAGGCACAACTGTTCACCTCGGGTCCATAGAGCAAGAGCATAAAACAGCATGGACAACATTTATTTTGGATACTTCTAAGGGCCTAACTAGAGCGGGAATAGAACGAATAAACGACTCTATTCGTACTTATGTTTGGTGTTTGCTAGGTTCGCAAGCACAAACAAGATCAAACATAATTGATCCTTCTACTGGCTTTGACGCCCAAAAACAATATTTAGCAAATTTAGAGGATTCTATTAATTCTGCAATTGATTTGCCTTCAAGTATTAAAAGGTACCAAAATGTTTTGCAATACGCAAGATCGAAAGTAGACTTTGCTGTTGGCACTGGTTTATACATGCTGCCTTCTGACCTCAGACTTCAGATAGGAACAATAATAAACTATAATAATGAAATCCTTGTGGCTGGCAATGAAGAGAAGGTCGGAAAAAACGACATAAATTCTAAGCCAGCAATAGCAATAAAAAAACACCCCCCAAGATTAAGTCATCCAATCCCCAAGGCCCAAAGCCCAAAGGCCATTGAAGACGCGCGTGATGACCATGAATATGAAAAGACGGCACTTGTTATTGGATTAACTGCCCTAGGATTACTTGGTCTTTATCTTACTATAAAGTAACCCAACTATTAAGACAACTAATGTCCATAAGTGCTCAGCCATAAAGCCAACTACTTTACTTGCGGCAGACAAAAGCCAGCTAACGATCCCTCCTATTATACCAGGCAAAGAATCTATTGCCTTACTGGCTAATTTTTTTAGTAAGTTTGCAAGGTGATCGAGTTGTTTTTTTATCCATGATTTATCTGACGACGGGCCTGGTGGCACTGCTCCCCCACCACCACCGCCTGTAATAGCCAACACCAGTGTACTTATTGCAAATCCTAAGGCTGTTATAACACTTGCTAATGTGACACCTTGCTCTCTAAACAGTGTTCTTATTCGTTCTGCTAACGTTGTGTCTTCATATAAAATTCTTTGGATAGTTTCTCTTATTCTGCTCACTTGAGTTCGTAATTGTTCTCGGTTAGTAGACAACACTTCTAGTCTTGCTGATCTCTCTTGTTCAAGATCTTTTAGTCTTTGTGTTATTCTTTCTTTAACACCAGGTCCTAAGTTGTGGTCATCAGCCTCAACTAGTTTTTCTTTTTCTCTTTTTATATGCTCATCTAGTTCACCCAGTTTTGCTAAATTGTTTGTTAATTCGCCTCTGATGCTTTTCAAAGCATGATCAAGGGCCGTTATTTCTCTCATAGGTAGCGGCGGATCGTGCATAGTTTTTAATACTGTTTCTTCTGAAAAACTGGTTTCTATTATTTCGTCTGCTGTTGGGCTTAAATCTTTAAGGGGTATGTTTTGTATTTGGTTATCTGTTGGGAGTTCTTGTAGTGTGTTTTGAAGTTTAGCAACTGCCTCACTGTCTAATCTTCGCGGTTTAGCAATGCCAAGGCGATTTTGATCGCTCACACTGAGCCTTTGTCTAATTGTAGTCTTTGCTAAAAACTTTGATGGGTCTGGTTTAGTTGTAAGCTGAACAAGTTGTCCTTGCTCGTTTTTCACAAACAAATGGTCATCTTTTGTTTCAAAATCATTAGGGTCTATAAATTCGGGAGGTTCTTGGCCTAAACTTTGATAAAATGATTTGACCTTACTTTCTGTTAATTCACGCCGCAATGATTGTAATGGATGTGTCAAAGGCGTCATTTCACTCATGTCGTCTCCAGGATCAAAAACATCATAATCTTCTTCTGCCATGTTTTTAAATAATTAACTTTTTATTTTGTTTTATAAAAAAAATGTCACAAGCATATGGTTCGATTCTTGACCCGCATAGAAGACTGAAAGAGCCCTTTGGCGTGAAGGGAAATAAACAGAATATTATTGTTCCAAATAATCCATCTACTATTGATTCAGATCAAATTCTTACTGTTAAATTTCCAGACCTAGGAGCAGATGAAGTGATTGTGCCGGGATCTGCACGGCTTACTTTCAAAATAGAACTTGATTCAGCAACAGACGCAAACAGGACAGTTGTACAGAATCTGGGACGGGCAATCGTTAAGAAAATTTCTATAAAACTTGAGGGGCAAGAAATATTTTCTTTACACAATGCAGACATATTTCTAATCTATTCTGATCTATGGCTAACCGATAATGAAAGGGCCGATCTTGCGTTTCAAGGAATCGAAAATAACGAAGCACTAAAACACAGAATAGACGTCGAAGATGCTAAAGACGGTAACAAGTATGAAGCTGTAAGTTATGCGTTTGGAAATCGCTTTTCTATACCCTTGGATTTTGAGTTGTTAAAAGCGCATGCGCCATACTTTCAAGGAGCATTAAAAGACAGATTGTCATATGAACTAACTTTTAATGAATACAAACGTGTCATTAGATCGACAGACACTGATTCCAAGTACAGCATTTTCGACATCTCGTTAGAGTTTGACATTGTTAGCAACCCTAACTTAGCAAGGCTGATTGAGCAACAATATCAGTCAAAATTAGCAATATATTACGAAAGAGTGATTCATCATTCAAAATATCCTAAAAGCAGGGCAGACACAATATGGAACTTTAGTTTTAGCGCCGCAGCAAGATCCCTTAAAGGTATTTTATTGCTGTGTGAAGATGAAGAACCATTCAAAAGACAAAGTGAAAAGTTTATCAATCCTAAAATAACGAAAGTACAATGTTCAATTGAGGGTAGTCCTAACCAAGTCTACGGTAGCGGGCTTAAACCTTATCATCATTTTGATGAAATAAGAAAATTGTTTGGAGGCGGGAGGTGTAGAAATCCAACAGTAGACCTTGTGTCTAAAGATCTACACCTTCACAGTGTTAGACTTGATGAATATTTAACAACGAAATACGGTTTATGGATTGACCTAAGGTCAACAGAGGATAATCAGTTGCATGGGAGTGGGAGAACAGTTAAAGACGTAATAAACATTCAAATTGATAAAGAAAAAGAGAGTGATAAACCACTTAATGTACATTTGTTTTTAATATATGATGCGCAGCTGAATATTCAAGATAACAGATTGAAAGATATCCAATACTAAATTATTTTTATTTTAAAAAAGCATGTCTGTTACGACTTATCCAAAAGTGCCCAAACAGGGTTCATACAGATTTCCATACAAAAAAATTAAAGACTTTTTAAGGACTTTTGAAGCACCTTTTTTTTTTTAACAAATCTTAAATAAATGTTAGCGAACCGCCCAGAGAATGTGGACAAACGAGTCACAAGACGAAACACAACTAGTTTCGACCTCTTAGGTCTTCATCAGGTGAGACATTAACGAATAAAACAATGAAAATTCACTTAGCTTTGAAGTGATCTGAAGCGATCAAAGCTAAGTGAATTTTCATTGTTTTATTCGTTAATGTCTCACCTGATGAAGACCTAAGAGGTCGAAACTAGTTGTGTTTCGTCTTGTGACTCGTTTGTCCACGTTCTCTGGGCGGTTCGCTAACATTTATTTAAGATTTGTTTAGATTTCCACCTGCAGTCCTCTCACTTTGCAACTAGATTTTTTTTTTAATTTAAGGACTTATTTCACGGATAATTTTAAGAAAAATAATGAAATTCAGACACAAATTAAATCATTTGCTGCTACTCTTCAATATTCATATCATGGATCCCCTGTGAGCATAGATTTTAGGAATCTCAGCTGTTATTGTTAATATCAGCATAGATACAAATGTTTGTTTGTTACACTACAGCAGAGCAAAGTAGGATTCTCACTTCTTGTGATTAACTGACAAAAATGTTTGAAAATGTTCGCTGTACACAACAGATTCTCCAATCTTGCAGTTGACAAAAATGTTTGTTTGCCTGACTTCCATAAGAATTTCAGTTCTTGTCAAACATGTTTGTTTGAAGTCACTGAGGGTAAAATGCCTCTATAACTAAAATGCTACAAGTCACAACACTGGGGGCATAAACATCAAAACACTGAGAGGATGCAAGTTTTTCTTTCTCCACACTGAAACTGTTTGGTACTGCACAGTCCGAGAACATTCGCTGGAACAGATTTGAACTGCTTTCACACGAACGAAAGCTGTAATGACTTGTCACAACTTTTAAAATCCTCAGTATTTCAGATTTCATTGCCTCTGTTTTAATAGGGCTCAGGCTGTTCACTGACATCTGAGTTGGAGCAGTTCTGTTGGTTGGTGAACTGCTAGAAGTGATGGGCTGGTCGCTCATTGCAGAATTTAAAAAAAAAAAAAATTTGAAACACGAACTGCAGGATATGAAGCCTTCATCAGGTCGCAGTGATTTTTTTCCTTTTCCATGGCTATTTACAGCCGATTCTCCCATTGTACTAATGTCTATGATCTTCTTGCAAATGCTGCAAAAGGCCTTGCTTCTGTCTCCACCTGTGTCTGCCTGCAGCCATTCTTTGTACTCATCTTTTTCCAGCCAATCCATTATAAACAAACACTTCGCCGGCATGCTGACTTCTCAATTTCAAAATGGAGGAACATTCATTCACATCCTATGAAGGCCGGTAACTCTGGTGTTTTGACCTATAGCAGACGACGCATTGGTGAGATCGTCGATCTTAACTCCGACTTCTTTTTTCTTTTTTTAAAATTCAATTTCAAGCCTTTTTTTTTTTTTTTTTTTTTTTTTAACAAACTCGAGATTTTACACAGACTTTATTCAAAATCATAGGCAGTGACAAAATGTAAGGACTTTTTAAAGACCTTTCAGCAAAAGCCTGCTTTTTAAGGACTTTTAAGGCCTTAAAAAGTATGCCCTCAAAATGAAGGACTTTTAAGGACTTTTAAGGACTGTACGAACCCTGCCAAAGAAGAGATAGCTGCTGCTGTAGACATAAAAACTTTCAGATTAACCAACATTACACAAATGCAACAAAAACTAGAGCAGGACCTTTCAAAATACAGTAAAACCAAACGAAGGTATTCTGCTGTCTTTAATGCTGTTACATATGTTAATACTGGAGCATCGATCACTAGTGCTCTATCAGCAGGAACAAGTGTAGGTCTCTTAGCAACAGGCGTAGGTGCACCGGCAGCTTTACCTCTTGGTGGTTTGTCTTTAACTCTTGGCCTGTGTTCATTGGCTGTAAGTGCTGCCAGCAAAAAAATAAAAACTAAACTCCAAAAGCACACAGCTATAGTTCAACTAATAACAGCTAAACTTAGTTCCTTCAAACTGATAATTGATAAAGCACTTGTCGACTCGAACATCACGGATGAAGAATTTAGTCGCCTACAGGCTGATTTTGAGGACTACAAAAGACAAAAGTTTGATCTTCAAAGAAAGGCAAGGGCAACTTTTTCTCAACAACCAGACACCGACCAGATAAAAAAGGAATGTTTAAAAAAAGTAAACGAGACATTAAACTCTGTTCTAAACAGCTCACATTAACAACCCCAAAGGGCGTTTATACTTTAGTTTATGAGTCCAAGCACAAAAAGACCGTTGATATTGATTCTGATTAACTTTTATTTTTTTGATTTAAATAAATATTTTGAGTTAGAAAAGAAGCTCAACATGGATAAGATATATGAAGGTTCAGATGAATTGTTTGAAGCAATGCTCGAGGAAGAGCGTTTGTCAAAAGCTTTAAATGAGGTCGTTTTAGAAGTTATTGATCCAACAAAGGTACAGGCAAGCGTTGTACACGCTATTTCTCAAGTTCCAAGTAAACTAACAATAAACCCTCCAGTTAAAGTAAGGTTAGTTGTTTTAATCGACTATATAACAATAAACGAAGAAAATCTAGAAGTCTGGGTCTCAACTAAACAGCAGACTATTCTTTCTCATAATGACTTAACACCTGGTTGGGCAGATCAACTTCTTACACAGTTTAATGAAGCCTCTGAAGCAGCTAAAATGAGAGGCTCTGGTTGGTCAGAGGGTGAAGTCCTAGACATCAGATTAAGACAAGCTAAGTATGAGCCGATTGTAGGCAAGTCTTACATTCCACTGCCTCCAACATTAGTTGCAAAGAAAGCAGTTTTGAACATAAAAAATTCAGACGACAAATGTTTTATGTGGTGCATTCTTGCTAGGCTGCATCACGTTGCCAAAAATGCAGAGAGAGTATCTAACTATTTACAGTGGGCCAATAATCTTAACTTTAACGGCCTTGAATTTCCTATGGCTGTAGACAAAATTGATCAGTTTGAAAAACAAAATCCACCAATAACTGTTAATGTCTACACATGGTCTGAAGAAACCAACCTTCTGCCAATTAGAGTGTCAAAGAACAGTCCAACAATAGGCGAACCAACCAGGAGTCATGTAGACTTACTCCTAATGCAAAGCCTTAATGGGTTGCACTACACTCTAATACGCACAATGAGTAGATTACTAGTGCATACTACAAAACAACATAGCAAACAAGAATTCTGTAGAAAATGTTTAACAAGAATTCCGTCCGTTCAAGCTGCGAGCGAACATATAAAACATTGTATTAGCCCAGTTGACTGTGATACAGAACTAATTACGCCCGGAGAAGGCAGTAAAGTTAGTTTTAAGAACTGGAAACGGTTGCAAACTAGTCCATATGTTGTTTACGCAGACTTCGAATCACTCATTGTTCCTTATGAAGGACCAACCCCACAGAAACTTCCTAAAACAGTCTTAATGAGTAATCATCAGATTTGCTCATTTGCCTTCATCATTGTTAGGTCGGATGGCGCCCATTCAAAGCCAGAATTATACAGAGGACCAAATGCTGCAAAATACTTCTTAAAACGCATGCAGCAAGTGCGTAATGCCTGTTCTAATAATCTAAACTTATCTGAAATCATAATGACGCCTGAAGACCAACAACAGTATGACTCAGCCACTCACTGTTGGATTTGTGGGGCGGCCTTGGTTGCCACCGCAGAGAATCCAACAGTAAGAGACCATGATCACATTAGTGGAAAGTTTAGAGGAGCAGCACATAACAAATGCAATCTTCAACTAAAGTTTGAACCAAAGACATGGAAGCTGCCTATATTCTTTCACAACTTGCGAGGTTACGACTCTCACCTTATAATGCAAGCAGTAACCAGCGACTTCAGGGTGTCATGCATTGCACAGTCATCAGAAAAGTACATGTGTTTCACTTTAAATAACATGTCTTTCTACGACTCTATGCAACACATGATGGGTTCATTAGAGTCACTGGCTATGTCCTTAAAGTCCTGCCCAATAACAGAAGAATATTTTGACCCAACTCTTGTTAGAAAGGGCGTTTACCCTTATGAGTACATGAACAGTTGGCAAAGGTTTGACGAAGATACACTTCCGCCTAAAGGCGCGTTCTTTAGTAGTCTTAGAGGAAAGGACATCAGTGATTCTGATTATTCTTATGCTCAAGATGCGTGGCAGAAGTTAGAGTGTAAAACGATGGGAGACTATCATGATTCCTATTTAATGGCGGATACCTGTTTGTTGGCGGACGTCTTTGAAAATTATAGAAAGACCTGCATGAAACATTACAGCCTGGATCCTGCGCATTATATTTCTGCGCCTGGGATGAGCTGGGACGCTTTCTTAAAATTTACTGGAGTACAAATTGATTTATTGTCTGACCTGCCAATGCTTCAGATGATTGAAAACGGATTGCGTGGGGGAATCAGTATGGCGTCGCACCATTACTGTAAAGCAAACAACAAATACTTGGACGACTATGATCCAAGTAAAAGGTCTAACTATCTTATGTATTTAGATGCAAACAATCTGTATGGATGGGCAATGGCGCAATCACTTCCATTACGCAACTTTAAAATGTACACAGGACCCAAAGACATTCAAAAGTTTTTAAAATGGCTACCTACTCTAGAAGCTGATCGTAAAAGAGGTCTCATTCTAGAAGTTGATTTAGAATATCCTCATGAACTTCATGATTACCATAATGACTATCCATTAGCGGCAGAAAGTCTAAAAGTGTCAATGACAGAACCACCTAAACTTGTGCCTAATCTTCGTGACAAAAAAAATTATGTCTGTCATTACAGACTTCTTCAATTTTATTTAAGACATGGTTTAAAGTTGACAGCTGTTCATCGTATAATTGCTTTTGATCAAGAACAGTTCATGAAACCATACATCATGAAGAACACTGATCTCAGAACTAAATCACAGATGCTTCAGAAAAAGACTTTTTCAAGTTGATGAACAACAGCTGTTTTGGAAAGACTATGGAAAATCCGCACAAGCGTAAAGATGTTAGATTGGTCACCAGAGAAAACGTTGCAATTAAGTTGACTTCAAAACCTAATTATCAGGACTTCAGAAGATTTCATGATCAGCTTTTTGGCATAATGATGAAAAAAAGAAAGTCAAATTGGATAAGCCCGTTTTTATTGGGTTTACTGTTTTAGAGCTGTCGAAGCTTTTGATGTTAGAATTTCTTTACGACTACTTTAAACCCTTGTATCCAGAGTCCAAAGTACTTTACACAGATACAGATTCCTTTGTTATCGACATCCCTACTGAAGATTTTTACAAAGACATGGAATTAGAAGTAGCTAAAGGGCATGCGGGATGGTACGACACATCTGATTACCCTAAAGATTCGCCTTTGCATTCAGATATTAACAAGAAGGTTTTAGGTAAGATGAAGGATGAATTATCTGGAGGTGTGATCAAGGAGTTTGTTGGTTTGAGGTCGAAAATGTACAGTCTTTCAAGCCAAAAAAAGTTGTTAAAAAAGCAAAGGGAATATCTCGCAGTGTTGTGCAGTCAAGCATATCCCATGACAACTATAAAAAAGCATTGTTTGACAATAAGACTTTTCATCATGACAACGTAAAACTACGATCTAATCTACATGAGATCAACACAACTGTTGTAACAAAGAAGTCATTAGATAGAACAAACACAAAACGTGTGTTTGTTAATCCAGAGTTTTCATATGCAATCGGGCATTGGAGAATAGTATAATCATATGGGCTTATATTTTTCAGCAATCGCACGTTCAATTATATCATCATCTAATTTAGCAAAATTAATATTATTTATTAATGCTAGATGTGCTTTAATTTTTTTTGTCATTTCGCAATATTCATGTTCCCATACCCATAAATCAAAATAAAAGCTTTGGGGTTTAAAGCGATTGTCTGGCGATTGTTCTAGCCAAGGATTGTCAATCTTCTCAAATACTTCTTTAATGATATACTGATACTCAAATAAATCTTGCATTAATTTTAAAGACTTTTCCTTTGCCATTTCTGCCATTTCCCTTTGAGCTTCCATTTTAAACCCAAATGTATTTGCGTAGATTAAAACAGTTCGTTAAGCTTAACTATATCATCACCCAATTCAACCAAATTATTTTTCATTACTGCTAAATGCGCTCGAATTTTTTTAATATATTCCCAATCAAAATTTGAGGTTTTGTCTAGCATGGCATAATCAATCTTCTTAAATATTAGTCTAATAGCAAGATTATAATCAAATATTTTTCGCATTATTTCTAAGGACTCTTCCTTCACCATTCTTGCTTCCAGTGCCATTTTACGTAAGGATTCTTCCTTTTCCATTCTTGCCGCCATTTTAATTTAAATTAAAAAATAATTAAGCGACTGGAACTGTGTCTGGAGGGATTATCTGCAGTTCTTCCTTCACAAAAGATCTTTGAGGGGCCGGCCGTTTTGTTGTGTCAGTTTCTCGTAAATAATACACGGGTGGATTCATTTTCACAATTTTTTTTATCTCATATGGATCAACACTCCAAACTGGATCTGTTGCCCTGATGCGAGTGTCCCCTTCCGCTTCTCCCGGCGAATAAAGGTATCTCACTTTCAAACCAAATGGTAATAGTTTGCTTGATGAAGACTCTCCTTCAACAACATTTATTGTTTGTTTTCTGATTGCTTGTACTGGTTTTAGACCTTTAAATTCTTCATTATTCATTGCACGTAGAACTGAGGGCAGTCTTCTAACCCATTCTGTGTTGCGAGAATTGTCAATCAGCTCTCTGTGATACTGGTAGGAGAAAAGTCTTTCAGATAACTGTTTGTTAAAGTTTTCAACCAAACCCTGTGATCTGTGAACACCCGGAATGCCTCTTTTAATGGTAACTCTATGTTTTAACAATAATTGATTCACTTGACCTTTAAATTCTTTTCCATCATCGACTTGAATCATGCGAGGATAAGTTAACGGGCCTCGTTGATATATCAGTTGTAAAGCGACAGCAACAGCAGAAGCACTCTTTTGTGTTAATGGTTCCGCATCTTTGTATCTTGAAGCTATATCAATGACTGTAAGTGCGTACTTAAATCTTTTTCGTCTAATCGTATCATGGGGTAAATATAGAAGATCCATTTGATGGGTGTCGTTTGGAGTTATATTCACAAAGTGTGGTCTCTGTATTTGTTTAGGCGCTGGTAGATAAATTGCCAAATCGCTTGTTTAGATAACCATTCTTTTGCTGTTTGTTCACTGACTCCCGCTGCTTGGCTAAGCTTTTTAATTGCTGTTATTCCCTTCCAATATCCTTTTGGAGAATAATAGATTTTGTACATTTTTATTCAGCCAATACTTTGTGCAACAAAATACACAGCGGTCATGCCAAAGACAATAAACAATATTTCTTGCATCTTTTGTTTTTCTGATGGTTGATAAAAGTCGCTAAATTTTGGTGGGGGCAATGTTTCAACTTGTTTGCCTGTTACTAGAAAATATTCTTTTATTGCCTGGTCAACATCTTTAAATGTGTAAGCTGCATGTCCCTGTTGTTTAAGTCTGTCGTTAATAAAATCTAACTGCTCCATTCTTTGCTTTTCATAGGTGTCTTGTGCAGCAGCTAGTTGCTCCATAGCTCTGTTATGTCTTTTTCTCTCATCGTTATTTTGTAGTTTACTAAACGCGTAATTACTTCCGCTGAAAGCAAGCGCGTTAACCACTGCGCCGCCTATCATCATTACGAGTGAAGCCATTTTTATAAATGTATTTTTTTTAATTTTACATATTGATACTGTCTGGAATTATTCCTTGCTTAACTAGAAAATCTTTCGTAGCAAATGAAGCTGTAATAACAGCAATCAGCTTTGCTGAGTCTTCAAAGTCTAGTTTGCCAAGATCTGCTGGTTTTATTCTTAACAAGCTTTTACCAAGCATTGTGTATCCTACACTTAGACCTCCAATAACAGCAGAATGGTATACAAGGTTAGTAATAGTTTTTTTTGGTGCTCATTTTTAAAAAATAAAATAATATTTATTCATTAATAAACATGAACTGCGATGATTTACTTCCTGAACTTACAAATGATCAAGTTGATGACCAAGCTATTATGCGTCAAAAGGAAAGGCTGTATTCTTTGGCGGCGTGTGGAAAAACAAAACAGTACCTTGGAAATGAATTCAGCATAGAACAGATTCAACAAATGTCGCCACAAGACATTGTAAAGTATCACAACAGGTATGAAGCGCAACTGGGGTCAAGAATGGTTAAAAGCGTTGGGCAAACAGTTCTTAGTTTGTACACTAAACTAGTTAGTAGATTTGCTCCCATTGATTCTGAACAAGATTTTATGTATGATTTAACACAGGATTCCCGTTTTAACAAAGTCATTAGAGTCTCTAGGATGTGATCTATATTACAGATTTGGAACATTGTTATCGCCATTAATCATGGGATTAATTACTTTTAATCATATAGATTTTGTTTCCCTTCAAAATGACCGAGCCAGAAAATCAGCAGAAAACATTGATGGAGAAAGTGACCAGTAAAAAGCCTCCTCATCCTGGGCGTGTTGCAGCAGGAAAAAAATTAGCAGAGTGGAACAAACAAAAAAAAATTAATGTTGCAATCACAGAATATAACTCATAATGAAAACATAACACCGCCAACAGTTGTTTCAATGCAGCTGTAAATACACAAGTTGATTCAAGACCTACAACACCAAAGTCGACATGGATTATTTGGATTAAAAGAGTTAGCATTTTTGGCGTCATTGCTGTTGGTGGGGGTGGTTATTACGTTTTATAAAACATATAAACAACGCCAGCAAAAACCAAAGCAGCCCAAAAAATCACAGCCACTAAATACAGAAGCCAAACAAAAAAGCATGCCAGAACCGCCAACAACAAAAGATCATTTTGATCCATTTCAGATGGAATAATATTTCAAGAACTTAATAAATAATTATAAGTGACTTGAATAAGAACTTGATAACGACTTGATGACGACTTGATAAAACTTAAATAAGAACTTGATAAGAACTTAATGACGACTTGATAAGAACTTAATGACGACTTGATGACGACTTGTTAAGAACTTGAATAAGTACTTGAATAAGTACTTGAATAAGAACTTGATGTTGACTTGTTAAGAACTTGAATAAAAACTTGTTAAGAACTTAAATAAGAACTTGAATAAGAACGTGATGCCGACTTGAATAAGAACCTAGAACGACTTAATGACGATTTTTTTTCACAATTAATTGTTACATTCTTTTCCGGGGAGACAACTCCCTTCTGCCTTTATGTAGTATCTAGGTCAGACATGTCTGGCCACGGCTTACTCAACTGCATAATTGCCGAGTCGAAGCGTCGCACTGTTTCCGGGTTCGTGTCAAGTTACACATAAGGGCGTCGGGCCGCCACGCGCATTGTATAAATTTAGACGGCGTCGTTCAGTACAGGCGTTAGACGTCATTGTATAAATTTAGGCGGCTAAATTTCCAAACATATCAAAACATGTTTCTTACCTTCCCCAATCACAAGACTAGATAGAATCAGCTGATTAGTAAACAGTGACGACATTTCCGCCCAGCACTTGTGTTGTTAGCAACTGAACCTAGCTGTCTTGTCATTTGCGGGTGTGCAGTGCAGTCGTGTTTTCAGTGTTGTGTTATGTCGCAAGACAGTATCTCTTCTGAGATAGAACTTCTTGAATCACAAACCGTTCATCAAGAATTGCTAGATTACTCAAGACAAAAAATGGGAAGATTGGTTGATATTAGAATCTCACCTTCCTATTCCCGTAAATGAGGGTGATATCTCGATTGCTGAGACCGTTCACGCGTGAGCGGTACTATTTTTAGAATCCTATCTGTCGGAGCTGGCTTGTCTGGAAGACCTACCGTTCACGCGTGAGCGGTACTATTTTTAGAATCCTAGAATTCTTGAGAATAAGTGCACTTGGTGGCTGCTTAGAATAATCTTCAACAACGTGCCACGATTCTACGCTTGTGTGAACACACATCCCACCCCTTTTCAGACACTCCCTATTCAGATAGCTTTCAATAGCCGTCATTCCTCACAATAGAATGAAATCCCAACTTGGTTGACAAATAGCCCTCCTAAGAAATAAAGGCATGGTTAACCAAGTCCCCATTGTTTTGTTTGTTTACTTCTTAATGGTCCAGTGACAGAGAACTATAAAACAGATAATCCTACACATTATGTATGTTTGTAAAGTGTTTACTATTAGAGAACTATAAAATAGGCATTCTGGGTAAGCCGCCGGAGCAACAGCGAAACCGGCTTCAGCCGGGTTGGAGCTGGCGGAGGTGGGTGAGCCAGAATGCCTATTTTATAGTTCTCTCTCTTCTCTCTCTCTCAGATGTCTGAGCAGGAAAAGGAACCATTCTTCGTTTTAATTCTGGGATTAGAACAGTTCAAGACAGGAGGGAAGAAGGAGGGGGGAATGGAGAAGGGGGGGTCTTCTATCCTGTAACATAAACGAATGAAACTGTACTCATGTGCGGAACTGATTCTCTCTCTCTCTCTCTCTCTCTCTCTCCTCTCTCTCTCTCTCTCTCTCTCTCTCTCTCTCTCTCAAAACAG
>JAMYXO010001413.1:25000-30167 GCA_033310375.1 Conus canariensis
ATCTCCACTCTACTACTACTACTACTGCTGCTGCTGCTACTGCTGCTGCTACAACTACTACTACTACTACTGCTACTACTACTACTACTTCTACTACTACTACTACTTCTACTACTATACTACTGCTGCTGCTGCTGCTGCTGCTGCTACTACTACTACAGACAAAACTGAACTAGTGGGGTGGAGGTAAGTCGGGGAGAGAGAGAGAGGAGAGGAGAGAGAGAGAGAGAGGGGAGGAGAGAGAGATGGTGCAGGGGTGGCCGGGAGGTCAGGGGGTCACGGAAGGGGGGAAAGCGCGGGGAGGAGGGGTACATCAAAAGACTAGAACAAATGACGCTTATGAAAAGTTTTAAATGACATACTGGTATCGGGAAACAACTAGGACACCTGGGGATGAAGAGGTTGAGGCGCCGTACAACTGACTGAAAGAAAAATAGATAGAAAGGCACAAAAGAAAGAAGAAGCAAGAAAGAAAAAATGGGGAAATACTGACAGAAAGAACAAGAAAAAAAAAAAACTAGAGAAAGGAAAGAAAAAGACTGACTCTCTCTCCTCTCTTCTCTTCTCTCTCTCTCTCTCTCCATTAGCTTTCCCAGATAGATAGATAGATGTGGGGGTGTCTGGTGGTTATTTCTCTGTGTTGTGTGCATTCTTACACACACACCACACAACACACACACACACACACACACACACAATTAAAATGCTCTGCGACAGAATTTCGGTCTTCGAAAAGAAATTAGAGGAGCTGACGAAAGACAGCAGCAAAAAATGGATCTACAAACAAGCTGAAACTGTAAGTGTTGGTACACAAACAAATAGTTCAACAACAGCATCTTCCGACGCAACACAACGCAGCAACATACCAACATATGCAGACAAGCTGAAGTCTCCAGCTCACAAAAAAATTATTTCAGTAAAACTCCCCTCTCAGTCAGTGCCACAAAAACCCCAGAAGAAAAACCATCGAAAGCAAAGAAAAAGGAAACAGTTGGCTGACGTCAAATCTATTGGTATCAAGTCCGATGACGCCAAAAAGGTACATTCCGACTCTCTTCCCAATGTTCTTTTTTTGCACGACTCTGTTATGTCAAGAGTCAACGCTAGGCGCCTGGGAGAGGCCTATGGACTTAAAATTGTCTCCAAAAAAGCATTCAAGATCTCAGACTGTGAAAAAGAACTTGAAAACATTGGTTCAGAAGTTCCGGTTGATTGTGTGATACTGCATACTGGAATAAATGATTTGAAAAGTACTGACCCTGGAGTTACAGCAAAAAGATGATTAGTGTTGTCAACAAAATCAAACAGCAATCTCCGAAAACAAAAGTCGTGGTAAGCAAAGCAACGCCAGTCAAAGATCAGATTCTGGAGGGGAGACGACAACTATTCAACGCTTTACTGTTCTCCGAATTTCCTCGTCATCAGACATCACTTCTCTCTCATGAGAACCTTGATCCTCTCAACACCGGCTCATGAGGGATGCCATCCACCCGTCTGACAGAGGTACCAGCATCCTCGCGGGAAATCTGGGGCGGCATGTCCATCGTCTCTTTTGGCAGAGACAACGCCGGAGACATCGCCAGAATCAGACACGCGGGAGAGGCGCCTGGAACCACGAGCCATTCCCCCCACCTCCTGCTGGTCGTGTCGGAGCTCCCGGTCCGTGGCATTTCATCCTCGTGCAGTGGACACATGGGACTCTTTCAGCTGGCATTCGTCCCTTGGTGACTCGTCAACTTCACCTTGCCATTTGACTCTGTTAACTATATCTTATGAAAACTTCCAATGATAATTCATTAATATTTCAATGGAACTGTCGGTCAATATCAACAAATCTCTTACACTTTGAAAATCATATATATCAGCATAATTATTCAGTGCTAGCATTACAATCACTAAATGTAGATGTTCATAAGCTACCGAAAATACGCAATTTTTATTATCCACCTTTGTATAACTATGGGAATGATGGTAAAAAGATTCAAACTGCCATTTATTTGAGAAGGGATTCTAAATTATTGTCCCTGAACCCTCCTACTCCCACTAATGCTGAAGTTTTCGCAACTGGGGTTACTGTAAAACTGAACAAGCAGACAAATTTAAACATCATTTCTGCTTACTATCCCAGTGGCCCAAAGGCAGATAATACAGACTGGATAAAAAACCTTCCTTTGTCAAACAACAAATGGGTAATACTGGGAGATTTCAATGCGCATGCTCCATTTTGGGAATATGGTTGCACCACTATAACTTGCAACCGTTTAGTTGAAAATATTGTTGACTCAAATTTGTTTTATTAAACGATGGTAGTATTACCAGACTGCCAGACATTTCCACTCATAAACCTACTTCTATTGATTTATCTTTAATTTCTCCGGAGGGTTTGGGAGTTAAAATCGGTATGGTCAACAGAGGATGATTACTTTGGGCCCGCGATCATTTCCCAATCGTCATACAGTTAAAGGAGCATATTGAAAATGAAGAAGATGGAAATGAAGATAGCATCCCAAAGTTTTCATATAAAAATGCAAATTGGTCTCTGTATGAATCGATCTTGTCCAATACACATTTCCGTTTGTATTGAAAATGAAGGTATAGATGCATATTATACAGAGTTTTGTCAACATGTCTTACAGGCTGCCGGAAAATCTATTCCTATTTGTAAAAATGCCCAACAGTGGAAATATGTTGGTAATTCATGGGGGAATTTAGATTGTGCGATAGCTGTAGCTCTTAAAAAAGAAGCCTATAAAGCTTGGCTGAAAGTGAGAACAGATGAAAATTTCCTAGCGATGAAACATGCCAAAATAACAGTAACAGAGTCGTTGCCCGAGCGAAAAGAATACATTTCTCAGAATTTTGTAGATCCAAAATATCAGAATCAAAAGATATCCATAAGGTTTGGAAAATGGTTAAAAAATTAAAAAAATGGTTATTGCTTGCAACATTCCCCAATTAAGTTAGATAATAATGCTCTTCACCCTCACAGGAGAAAGCTGAAGCATTCGTCAAAAAAATTTTCAGAAAATAACTTGCTGTCTAGTCTCAGTCCATCTATCAGGTTTTTTAGAGAGGAGGAAGAAAAACGAACTATCTATCAGGATCCACCACCAAATCATTTCCATTATTTAAACGCTTATTACATATGATGAATTTATGAGACGTTAGAATCTTTTTCTTCAAATTCAAGTGCTGTTGGCCTAGTTTGGTATTCCTATCAACTGTTATACCACTTACCTTCATATTGGAAACGATTACTACATTCATTTTCCCAAAAAATGTTGGTTTAATGGAACTCTCCCTAAATATCTGGAAGAGTCTGTTGTAGTCCCAGTTCCAAAACAAGGTAAGCCCAGGTCAGACATTGGTAGCTACAGGCCAGTAGCACTAACCTCTCACGTTGGAAATTTTGTTAGAAAAGATTATCCAAAGACGTCTTTTATATTTTTGTGAAAAGAAAATATAATCCCAGTGAATCAAGCGGGATTTCGCAAAGGTCGATGTGCAATAGATCATTTGGTGAAACTTACAAGTCAATTAAAAAGCAGTTTGCTAGACGGAAAATTTACACTTGCTACCTTTTTTGATAATCAGAAAGCGTATGATAGTATCTGGCACGCTAGACTACTATATAAATTGAAAGAAATAGGAATTAATGGAACGATGTTTCAATATTTAAAAGCTTTTTATCGCAGAGATCCATATGTACAAGAATAGGGAAAGTTTATCGTCTTTTCAGAGCATTGATTTTCGGAATTCCACAGGGTTCTATTATAGCCCCCATGTTGTTTAACATTCTTATTTATGATCTTCCAAAGATATTATCAAAAAGTGTGAGTTTAGTACAATATGCCGATGACATTGCTATGTGGATAAATACAAATATTCGAAAGCATACTGGCAAGAGAATTACGAATCATGTACAGAAGATATATCAGTTAGAAATAGATAAATTAAACAACTTTATTGGAAACTAACGGGCTTATTCTCTCAGGTGAAAAAACACAATTAATGTTTTTCAATAATGGAGACAATCCAATGTATTTGCCAAGCTTCAAATTGAATGGTTCTGAATTGCAGTACTCACAAAACATAAAAATTTCTGGGTGTGAATTTAACCCCTAAAATTAAACTGGGGTTTTTACATTGAAAGCTTGATAGCTAAAACAAGGAAACGTTTAACTTATTGAAAATTATTTGTATTCAACCGTGGGCTCAAGATTTCAAAAACCATCCTGCACCTAGCTGTTTCTCTAATAAGATCAAAACTAGTGTACGGACAAGAAGTTTATTTTTCAGCTCCTCAAAGTCTACTGAAAAAATTGCAAAGTATAGACAGCAAAGCTATCAAATTAGCGCTTGGTTTTCCCAGTGCACACAAACACATTGAAGGTGTACAAAGAAATTGATATGCTATCACTGTCAGATCAACGTAGATTAGCTGTGGCCAAATATATTGCAAGAAGTCTTTCAGTACCTAATTCAGTCGAAAACGAAGTGTTGATGGATTCAAATGTTGAAAATCCCAAAAGAGCTCAACAGCTAGGTTATCTTTGTTTCCCCTTCGAAATTACACGAAAGATTCTTTTGAAAATGCAATATTTATGTCACTTCACTCTCACCCGCTCCTGTTGTTCCCCGGTGCCTCCATGGGAACATAGACAAGCTATCTTTGATGTAGATTACACTAATGTCCGGAAAAATGATAACATTAACATTTTAACTTATAAAGTGAGAGAAAACTTAGAAAACAAAAAACTCTAATCACTTAAAAATTTTTTACGGATGGTTCCGTTTGCCAGTTAAGTGCAGGTTCAGGTTTTGTTATTCCGGCTTTAAAAGTTCAAAAAGCATACAGCCTTGGAAAAGGATTTTCTATTTTTACAGCAGAATTGTATGCTATTCTTATGGCATTACTCTTTATTTGTGATAGTAATCATTCTTTCTGTAACATTTTATTTTGTGTTGATTCTAAGGCAGTGTTAGATAGTTTGAAAGTTTGGGATGTTAAAACAAGGAAGGATGTAATCTTTGAAATAAAGCATTTAATTAATTACATTATTTCCACAGGAGTAAATATAGTCTTCGGCTGGGTCCCTTCCACTGGGTATTTATTGGAATGAAATAGCAGATAAACTAGCCAACGCGGGGCAATGGGCAATGCTGC
>JAMYXO010001414.1:0-2500 GCA_033310375.1 Conus canariensis
CTGGAACTGAAGGATCCTGTGCAACATGAAACACAGAGAAAATCATTGTGCATAATTCAGTTACAGCAGGATACAGCTGGAACTGAAGGATCCTGTGCAACATGAAACACAGAGAAAATCATTGTGCAGAATTCAGTTACAGCAGGATACAGCTGGAACTGAAGGATCCTGTGCAACATGAAACACAGAGAAAATCATTGTGCAGAAT
Source organism: Conus canariensis (assembly GCA_033310375.1). Lineage (NCBI taxonomy): Eukaryota > Metazoa > Mollusca > Gastropoda > Neogastropoda > Conidae > Conus > Conus canariensis. The sequence goes on from JAMYXO010001414.1 coordinate 209, forward strand.
TCAGTTACAGCAGGATACAGCTGGAACTGAAGGATCCTGTGCAACATGAAACACAGAGAAAATCATTGTGCAGAATTCAGTTACAGCAGGATACAGCTGGAACTGAAGGATCCTGTGCAACATGAAACACAGAGAAAATCATTGTGCAGAATTCAGTCACAGCAGGATACAGCTGGAACTGAAGGATCCTGTGCAACATGAAACACAGAGAAAATCATTGTGCAGAATTCAGTTACAGCAGGATACAGCTGGAACTGAAGGATCCTGTGCAACATGTGCTTGCCTGTTTCCTCCCAGCCACCCACTTTGCATCCCTGTCAAACCTTTGTTATGAGATTTCCGAAGTTCACAATGGTTTGGATCGTTTGCCTAGCAAAACTTTGAGCAGTGTGCATATGGTTTTTCCGTTCCTTCCCTCCAACGCCCCCCCCCCATCCCCCTCCCTTCCCCCCCCACCCCTTACCCCCCCCAAAAAAAAAAAAAAAAAAAAAAAAAAAACACATAAAAGACAAAACAAGAACTGCATAGTAACCAGCCGCCGTGGCGAAGTGGTTAGCGTCGCGGATTCCCAGCTGGGAGATCGTGGGACCGATTCTCATCAGCGCCATTTATCACCGGGATTTTTCTGCCCTGACCAGCTCTTACCCAGAGCTGAGTTTCGCCTAGGCTCAGTCAGAAAGAATGGGACGACACTGTCGAGTTTCATCCACTTAATGGATGTGTCTCTGAAAGAGTTGCTCAAAAATTACTGAACGACACTGCAGGTGTCTGTATCTCTCGGGCCTGGTTGACACCGTGATATAATATGAAAGTAAGCGTAGAGTACAGCTTTGGCATGTAGTCTCAGAGCAGAAACGAAATCCATAGCATCATGTTAACATTTTCATCCTTATCAATAGCATTTACAAAAGATCTCAAATTCTATGCTTCCGTATGCCCTGCTCTCATGGCGATCTTAGTTTTCATTACCTTTTCTCCACGTCTATGGCCTTGGTTTGGGTCTGTAGGCGTCACCGGCTTCGGCAAATTCATGGGAACTGTTGCTGGATGGACGTGGTGGCGCTCTCCGGAGGGAGAGTTCACTCACGCCGGCTCCATGAGTAAACAATTATTGTCATAAGCAAGAAGAAGAAGGGAGCTTAACAGGATAACAGGATAACAATTTTATTTGTCCAAATTATGGAAAATTCATTTTCGACAGCACAGTAACCATATACCAGGATAATACACAAACACAGAAAGAAAAAAAGGCGTAAACTTCCTGTGTAAGAATCAATCCCATCAGTGAAATATCTTCATGCAAGCACAAACACTCTTCCCACACATACCCTCCCCCTACCCGCCACCCCCACACACGCACATGCACACACACACACACACACATGCGCGTGCGCACACACACACACACACACACACACACACACGCACGCACGCACGCACGCACGCACACACGCGCACACACACACACACACACACACACACACACACACACACACACACACATCACATCACATCACACACACGTGCAAACACATCCACTCTCTTTAAAGCATGGAACCTAAAATTACAAAAAAGAAGAGAATCATCAATAAAAGCAAGCAACATGCTCTATCTAAACATAAATACATAGCAGGTGGTGTCCTGCGTATGCTGGATCAGAACAGGCAGCACTGAAAACCACTGATGTGCAGAGTCTCCTCCAGTGGGTTGCCTCATGACTTGACACTGACTGCTCCCTGTGGATTGCTGGTGCCGGGGCTGCTGCTGTGGGCAAGAGATCGGAATGAGCGGCGTGGTGGGTGCAATGCCACCAAGATGGTACTGAAAATGGGACAGACAATGGGACAGAAAACAAAGAAACAAAGACAAACAGTCAGACAGACAGACAGAAACTGCATAGTATTAAAACGGCTGCATATTCACTCCTAAGTGAAGCTAAAACTGAGTTCTCGTCTGCATTCGGGTGTCAGTTGTATTATAATGTCACCAGAAGTGTTCTACTATTTTTGACAACGAAAAGGAAAACATTGCCTTGGAAAAAAAAAGAAGAAAAACGGTTTTCTTGTATGATGATTTTTTTCCCCATTCTGTAGAGTTTCGGTTGTGATTAAAATAACACATAAATTGTGTGCGCGCGGGTGTGTGCGTGTGTGCGTGTGTGTGTGTGTGTTCTCTCTCTCTCTCCCTCCCACCCCTCTCTCTCTCTCTCTCTCTCCCTCCCACCCCTCTCTCTCTCTCTGTGGGTGCACGCGCGCACACACACACACGCACTCACACGTTTGTGTTTCTCTG
>JAMYXO010001414.1:7500-12500 GCA_033310375.1 Conus canariensis
TTTGCCTCTAAGTGTTTAATGCCTTTTGTGAGAGGTTTCACGCACTTGACAAATTCCCCCCACTTCAAGACGATGCCCTGCATTGGCTAAAACACATTCAAGGAGCTGAAACTCTCACAATTCTCTCATTTAAACCAACTCTAATCTAGGCCTCTCATTAACCTCCTTACACCAGAGAACGCACGCAAGATTTATTTTGCAACAAAATTAGAGAAAAATCAATACATACACACTAAAACCAAGCAAATATCAACACCAGTCTGAAACTTCCACCAGCTCTAAGTAGTGTGGCCATATATAGATCAACATTATGTTTCTACGGAAATTCTCTCCCTTTCTCTTCATACACGTGGCCCGCAACCAGCCACGTGCTATGTTTGCCACCATGCATACACGACACGGCAAAGAGACACACGCACACACTACTCGACTTTTCACCCGACCATTTTAATTTGGGCTATCGTCCCCTTTTTGTGAGACCCGTCCGATCCCCCTTCCTGTACACACACCTTGCCGTGCCCCTCGGCATGTGCTGCATTGTGCACAGAAACGCCTGATATCGCCTAGGATACCGGGCCAGTAGTACTCTCGCGTCACAACCTTTTGTGTGGCCTTCCTACCGAGATGGCCCGAGGCTGACGTCACATGATTTTCGGACATCACCGCCTTTCTGCGCTGCCTGGGAACGACAACCTGCTTCTTCGTTTTTCCCGAACGCGAATGAGCAAAAGTTCGGTACAATATGCCGTTCTCTAACTCGAACCCGATTGTACCCTCTTTAACATTTTTCTTCTGCCCTCTGTGAGCAAAACCCACCAGTTTTCTGAGCGAGTAATCGCCCTTTTGTTCTGTCCGTAAGTGAGTGGGGTTCGTCTCACCGGACACGCTCCAATGCTTTCTGAAGTGTATGACCGCCTGGGGCCTTTCTCTACCGTCATTTCTTTTCGCTGATTCAACACAGAAATCACGGTCTGGGTCTCCGTACCCACGTGCTCCTGGAATGTTTCCAATTACCAGATCATACGGCGGCTTCGGGACAGCCAAAGCCTGTACAGTCCCACCATAAAATGGTGTATCAATAAACACCTGGGCCGTTTTGAATTCTGCTACTGTTCCATCTATTTGTCTACACCTCTGTGTTTTACCTGTGAATTGTCCCTCCTTAACCAGGGATTCCTTCACCATTATACCTGTGCACCCAGAGTCTCTAATGACATTAACCACATTGTCCCCCACTCTGCCTTTGTGCACATCCATGTTATCGCCTGAGTCTGTGAACACACAGCACAATCCAGACAAAATAACACTGTCATCTTTTCCATCTCTTTCTACCTGCCTCTCACTTGGCCTGACCCTCACTGCTGCTGCTTTCTGTGACTTGAATATGCAGTCCCTAGCCAAGTGTCCTGTCTTATCGCACAAGAAGCAGGTACGTCTATCTACGGCCTTATCCACGTGGGCCTTCACCCTTGTTTGCTCACGTGATGCTGTGGGCCTACGGGCGTGCAATACGGGCCCGTTGCGTGAGATATGTGCTGGGCTGCTATCCTCTGAATATGCTTCCGGGCTTTCCTCTTGTTCAGGCAAATCACGCCTCGCTTCCCGGTAAGTCTCTGCTGTCTCAAGTACCTCAGCTATTGTGGTTGCACCTTTTTCCTTAATGTGGATTGTGAGGCCCGTCCCACAACCATCAAGTATCTGTTCCTTCATCACCAGTGTCTTGAGGCCTTCGAAATCACAGTCCACTCCACTAAGTTCTACCCACTTGTTGAAATAGTGATCCAGTCTAACTCCGAACTGTGTGTATGTCTCACCCTGTTCGATTCTCGCCTCGCGAAACTTACGCCTAAAACCTTCTTCAGTCAAATCATATGCCTTCAGTACTGCTTGTTTCACCTTGTCAAAATCCCTCTGATCACCTTTGGGTAAGGTGGAAACAGTGTGTAACGCACGACCTGTCAACAAGGCAGACAGGTTTATTGCCCAGTCATCTTCGGGCCAGCCCTCGTGCTCGGCAACCGATTCAAACCGACTGATATAGGCATCGATCGAATCAGTTTCTTCTCTGAACAGTGGGAGTTTAAGTCTAGGTGCGCAACTCAGTCTGCGGCCTACTGACTCAGAACTGGTGTCTATTTCACTACGATTTTCAGATTTTATTCTTTCCAACTCAATTTGTTTGGCTAAAATCTCCGATTCCGCTTCTGCTCTTGCCCTCGACGCAGTAGTTTCAAGTCTAAGTCTCTCGGCCTCAGCATCCGAGTTCCTTTTGACAGCGTCGAGCTGTTCCTTTTCAAACTTCCTTCTTTCAGCTCTTTCATCTCTCTCAGTCTTCTGCTGAGTCTCTATGAACTTACGCAGTTCATCTCCTGTATATCCTAGTTTCTCCCCTAAACTCATCAGTTTCTCAATGGGGGTAAAACTTTCTTCAGCCATTTTGTCGTTTTAGCACTACTAAAACAGTTACTCTTATAGACCCGGAAAAAGTCAGTAAACAGTTTATCGACCAAACGTTACGAGTACACCAACCAGTGGTAGTGTTCCCAACACAAAGGAGCCTTAATCTTAAACCACAGCTTCTGTGAGAGTTAAGACTAGAACCTCGTTCTTCATTTCTCTGAACGACCTTTGATTAATACAACCACCCTACACGCAAGTCAACACTCAACACTCAAAGAACCAAAGGAAATAATTAGAAGAGCTAATTAAAATTGCCTTTAGTGGACGCTTCGCCCCAGTACTACTCTAGTACTTACTTTGTTTCCCGCCTGAGACTAATTTGGGCCATGCAATCCTGGCAGGCTCGCCACTTTGTCCAGGACGGGGGAAATCGTGATGGTACTGCTTAAGTGCACTAAGTTGATGTATTATTGGTCAGGCTTAACACACCAAGGTTATCTTTGCACTCATACACGCATATGCACACTCATGCGCCCACCAAACATTCACCTCTCTCTGGGAATGGGATGTCACGCATTCGTTTCTCTCCTAACACGACTGAGCACAAGAAATCCAATTTCTATGCTACTATAATCAAACATGAAAAATCCAATTACACAAAATGAACAAATCAACACATAAAAGATCAATACTACCTAATCCCGGGTTATAATAAAAATGACTTCTTACCTGGCCAGGTTTTCACACACACAACCACGCTTTCACACCACACCACAGTTCTTGAAAAGTCTCTTCACGTCTTCTTCAGCACTGCTTGATGGTGATGCCCTTGGTTGACTGGCTCCAGGTTTCAGGACTGGGTCTTCGTGGTCGTCTCTGGGATCTCGACGTAGAACTCTTCTTCTTCGTCTCTTTCACCCACCTCTGGGTTCAATTTCAGTTTGTCTGTCTTCACCCACCTCTGGGCTTCAAACTTAGTTTTCTTCTCTTCCAGCTTGTCTTTCCCTAAGACTTTGCTGTCTGTTCTATCTCCCAGACCACGTTTCTCTCGACCCGTTCTCTGTCCTGCCCACCCTTCTCTCTTCTCTCTCTCTCTCCTCTGCCTTCTCTTTCTCTCTCCTGGTGTTCTTCCCTTCTCGTTGTTCTCCCTCACTTTATATAGGAATGGAAACAAAGGATTCCCCTTCGGGCCATGCCTTTGTCCATGCTGCTTCTCAAACCCCTAGTTCACAAGTGCTGTGAATTCTCCATTCGCTACATTCTCCACACATCTGCATTTACACACATCCCTACCTGATTGATTAGCAAACAAACACTTGGCACCAGATGGACATCGAAAATTCCCGCCGACTTCGGAGGCCACTTTAACACAGTAATTATCTTAAAGAGGGCTACGATAACAACATCCACGCGCATTCAACCAGCCTGACAATAGAACCAACCCAGTGACCCACGGCAATACCATCTGAACGAGTCCAAGACTCCTGCTCTTCACTGACTGTTTACAAAAGAACCTCAGCTGACTGAGTATTTAGCACTCACTTGGTGCACCGAGGTCCTAGTGGTTATGTTCCTCTCCCCTTTCGCTGTCGGGCAGGTCCGAACTCCTTACTACCTTAGGTGCCATCTGTTGCCTGACCGCTTCGTCCTCCTTGACACAGTTCGACCGTGTGCGATGGGTAAGGCATACTTGTTAATGGTTCTATTACCTATTTGTATACTATGTACAACGCCCCTTTTGCCTCTAAGCGTTTAATGCCTTTTGTGAGAGGTTTCACGCACTTGACAGTAGCTGAATATTATTATCATCCTTAGCAGCTTGATGTATGTTAATATTTTACAAAAGGAATGTAACTCAATCTCTCTCTCTCTCTCTCTCTCTCTCTCTCTCTCTCTCTCTCTCTCTCTCTCTCGCTCTCTCTCTCTCTTCGACAGGAGGATCGCTTATTCTATGTCTGTGTGTGCTGCTTTTTTTCTTCTTTGAAATCAATTTCTTTATTCTTGTTTGTTGTTTCAATCGCTTTGTTTCCCTTTAAAGTTATCTTCGCCTTAAATGTTAATGAATGAACAACTCATCAACTTTTAATGCATTTGTGAAGAGATGTGTGTTTGTTACAATTTTTGTAAGTTTTAGACGCTAGTTTTGCTTAGTTAGTCCCTTAGCGGGGCAAGGACCGGATGAAAAAAGCATGTTTGCTTATTTATTACCCTTGGAAATAAAGATTATCATCATCATCCTCTCTCTCTCTCTCACGCACGCACACACGCGCGCACAACACACACACACACACACACACACACACACACACACACACACACACACACACACACATACACACACAAACACACACACACAAGAAGAAGAAGAGAGACAAACAAGCGAGAGACTAAACAAACCAAACATATAACTGTTGAATACAAGAGAAATGTATGAAGAGAACTGAGGGCTACGTACATATTTTTAAACTGTCACATGAACTTATACATGTCTCAAAATACATTTACAGCTACCCCTCAACACACACACACACACACACACACACACACACACACACACACACACACACACACACACACACACGCTATTATAACCTATGAAG
>JAMYXO010001414.1:25000-30161 GCA_033310375.1 Conus canariensis
TTTACTGACATCTGCCAAAATGAGGGAAAACCTTGGTTTTTAGTTATATCGGGAAAATGAAAAGAAAAAAAAGAAGGTTTTTACTGATATCGGAGAAAACGAGAAAAAAAAATCCATTTTACTGAAATTTAGGGAGAAAACGAGAAAACCATGCATTTACTGGCATCAGGGAAAAATGAGAAAATGTGTTTTACTGATATCAGAGAAAAAAAGAGAAAAAACCATGCATTTTACTGGGACAGGGAAAAGAGAAAAATGTGTTTTACTGATATCAGAGAAAAAGTGAAAACCATCGCCCCCCCAACTTCTAACCCTTACAAAAAAAAAAAAAAAAAAAAAAAAAAAGGCAGCGCCCTTTATGCCTTATAAATCCTATTTATTCTGTTCTGTCTGCCCCTTTAAAAGAGTGGATCCCAGAGGAAAAAAAAAGTTTGTAATGGGGGCAGTTGGCCCCATCAAGGAAGATGAACGGGCAAGGGAGACGATTTATCATAGAACAATCAAGGGCCCCAAATCGCCCGTGATGATGGAAGCGGGGCCCAAAACCCCGGCAACGTCTGTGACGGGGCGCCGCCCACAAAAAAGTGGAAACGCCCGGGCTGAAAGTCTGGCAGGAAATGAATTATCTCCAACGGACCCGGGAGCCGCCGCTGTCCATCAGGGCAAAATGCGTTTCTTTTGATGTCCTTCGCGGAAGATGGAAAAAAGGTGCTGAAGAAGAAGCAGAAAAAAAAAAGCTACCCCCCGGGTTACTGCCCCCGTCTCTTCTCTCTCTTTCCCCCGGGAAATGCCCCCCTTTTTGTGTGTGTGTGTGTGCGGGGTTAGCTGTGGGTTAGAGGGGAAGGGAGGGGGGAGGGGGGGGGTGGCGGTGGACGGGGGGGGGGGGAACGAGAGGGGCAGAAGGATGGGGAAAGTGAGGAGGGGTGGGTGGGAGTCAGATAGGGGAGATAGGGGGGGAGGGGAGGATATAATGGGCTTAGTGTGACGCGTTTCAGAAATGGTCTGTCTGGCGATGATTTTAGAACGAAATTAAGACTTTTTTTTTGGAGAAAGAAAGAAAGAAAGAAAAAATAATAACTGAAGTCAAATCACATTGTTTATTACCCAGCCGATCGCAAAGACTTTGTACGGACACACACACACACACACACACACACACACACACACACACACACACACACACACCACACACACACACGAAAGAGAAAAAGCAATTAAATTTTTACAGACATTGAATGGACCGAATGAAAAAAAGCAAAGCACAAACTATAAGCGCATTCTTGTTAAGTATGAACAACGAATGACTTTAGTCAGATTAGACGTGTTGTTTTGGGAATTTATAATTGAGTGTTTTGTTGTTTGTTGTGTTGTGTTGGGAGAGAAAAAGGACTCTACCCTTGACCATTAAAACTGCGGCTAATCCTCAATAAAGAGAAATAATAAAGCAAATCAAGTACAGGTTTGTTTGATAAATAGAGCAAATGATAAGAAAAATCATCTCCGCGGAAATAATGGAGTATGGTGATAATATCACTTCGTTCACAATTTTGCTCGAGGCTTAATTCTTTCATTCGTTGGTATTCAAGGATGAAAAAAAAAATTCAAAGCAATTCGTATTAAAATTCTCAATCTGAAAATTCAAGGGCAGTCAACATTTGAATCATTATTCTAGTGGGTTTTAAGTAGCCTAAGGCCACACGTTAATGTTATAAAGGAATAGATTTGATAAATGAATGAATGTATGAATAAATTAAATTAATTAATGAAAAAAATGAATGACATGAAATGAAAAAAACCGGAAATGCGGAACAAAAAAAAGACAATATTGACAGGAATGTATTTATAAGTTTAAGTGGAAGTTTACATTTAAAAATTTAAAACAAAAAACGCCAATAAAGTGTATAAGGTATTGTATTAGGTCTTGTTAAGATCTGCTGAAGTTTGTTTTTTTTTTTTTTAACGTGTTTACAAGTTATCAATATTTAAGCCAGCTGTTAGCTTTAATAGAAGGCATTATGAAGTTACGAAACTTATTATGTCTATTTACAAGGTCTGTTTTTGCCGACTTTTCTCTGCTTCACAAAAATGGAGAAGAAATGCTTCTGATTTACTTACTAGCTGGAAACCATTAAAACTGGGAAACCGATTTCTTTGCTTCATTGTGACAAAGAGGAATTATGCATTCATTTAGTCTACAGCTTCAAAGTCAATTTGACTTTTTAACAGAGAATCTCTCTCTCTCTCTCTCTCTCTCTCTCTCTCTCTCTCCACACACCACACAAACACCACACACACACACCACCACACCACACACAAGCACGCACCGCACGCACGCCAGCACACACCACCACACACACACACACCCCACACACCACAACAAAAAACACACACGTTATTGCGTGGGGCCGGGTTTGCGAACATGTTTCGTATTTTTTCCCTTTCAAATCTGAAAACCTGTCCCCCCCCCCCCCCCCCCCCCTTTCCACCTTCTTCCCGGCTTTCCCTCCCATTCCCCAACCCCCACACCACCACCACACCACCCCACCACCAAAGCAGCTTTAATTCAATGAGCGTTTGTATCACTTCTTGGGTGGTAAGCCATGGTACATTTTGGAAACAGAAGCAAAAACAGGAAACAAACAAAGAGAGAGAGAGAGAGAGAGAGAGAGAGGAGAGAGAGAGAGAGAGGAGGGAGGAGGAAGAGAGAGAGAGAAATCCCCGCCTTTCTCTCTGCTGAAACATGTGTCATGGTGTTGAGGTCGAGGGGTGGGAAGGGAGGAGCGTGGAAGTGGGAAGTAAGGTGGTTGAGGGAGGCTAGGGGAAAAGGGGATAAAAAAGCCCCGCTCCGATCCGCTTTAAAGAAGCCCCAACCCGTCCGACTGCGGGAAGACAGCCCCCCCATAATCGTCTCGCGTAAAAGCGGGTTTCCCCCTTAGCCCAGAAGGACGAGCGAGGGGGGGGCCTCTCTGCCCCAAAGCTGCTTTGTGACAGGAAATTGGGGAAGGCTCAGCTGGCCCCGAGACAGCCCTCCAGTTCAGCGGGCTATAAAAAGAGAAATGAACTCCATGTTAAGGAGGGGTTTGGAATACAATGGTGGTGATGGGATTTCAAATGTCAAATTATGTTGTTGGGAATGTTCTGTAAAAAAGAAGTCATCAGGATGGGATAAGTTGAAAATTTTGTTCGGAGAGAACAGTTCTGAAAAAGTCTTTGGGATGGGAAATAATGTTGGAATTATGTTCTTTTAGCGGAGGAAAACATTTTCTGAAAAACTTCTGGATGGGTGTAAGTTGAATAATGTTTTTTTGTGGAGAACCAGTTTAAAAAAAGTCATTTGGGAAAAGGGGTTTTAAATTGCTCTTGATGGGGCCCTTTCGCGGTCGGCTGGGGTATAAAAAAAGGGGTTGATCTGGTGGGATGGCTGAGTAGTGTTTATGATTTTACAAAATAAGGAAAGGGGGCAAAATGTGGTGTGTGTGTGTGTGTTTTTGTGTGTTGTGTGTGTGTTGTGTGTTGTGTGTTGTGTGTGTGTGGTGTGTGTGTGTTCATGTGTGTGTGTGTATGTGTGTGTGTGTTGTTCATGTGTGTGTTTGTGTGTGTGTTTCATGGTTGTTGTGTGTGTGTGTGTTGTGTGTGTGTGTGTGTGTGTGTGTGTGAGGAGGAGGGGACGAAAAAATGCTATATCTCGCATTATCATGAAAAGGCTTTTTTTTTTTTTTTTTTAAAATTCGGGTCAGTATTTTGATCTGGGTTGCGCCAAATTAAATGGGGGGTTTGGTCCCTGAGACTCAGGCCCCTTTACACCAAGACCTGGGCCCCTTTTTCACCAAGAATCGGGCCCCCTTTCCCCCAAGACTCGGCCCCTTTTCCACCAGACCTCATGCACTTTAACCAAGACCTCGTGCCACCTTTCCCCCCAAGATTCGTGCCTCTTTCCCCCAAGCCCTGGGCCCCCCCCTTTCCCACCAAAAGACCTCGTGCCATCTTTCCCCAAGCCCTCGTGCCATCTTTCCCCCAAGACCTCGGGCCACCTTTCCCCAAAGTCATGAAAATCGACAGTAATGTTTACATGATCTGCTGACAGCGGAAAAAAGAAGAAAAAAAAAAAACGCTCACAGATTGGGGGGATGAGAAGAAAATCGCTCGGGACTTACAAGGGAAAAAGCATCAAATTTTCTAAATTCTCCAAACTATCCTGAGAAAGGGTGTATTCATATCCGCCCTAGAAAACTGCGGAGAAAGTCTCCCCTGCAGCAAAAAGTTTCAGGGTTCGGATGGAATAAAAGATTTTTTGTTTGTTTTAATGCTGAGCGTTTTTTGGTTTCCCCATGAGGGGGGACACTTCTACCCCCGGACGAGTGGACTTTGGAAGCTTTCAAAGGGAGCAAACTCTCCGGTAACAGAAGCCTACCCCCATTGGTGTAAAGGCTAAACTAAAATGTTTCTGGAACGAGTGTTTTGCATTCGGGAATGACTCAGTGGCTAAAAGTTTTTGTGCCAGTGTCCCTTTCCCCCCAAAACCTCTACCCCCCAAAAAACCCCACCTTGAAAACAACAACAACAAAAAAATTAAGTCTTTGCGAATTGTGGAGGGTACATTTTTTTCCCCCAAAACACGTCGATTCAAAACGAGTAAGCTAAAAGAGATTTTTTTAGAAATAGAACAGTACGTTTTATTACCCGGGGTTTTGATTCTTCCCGCAAAGCGTGCGAGGGGCCCTTCACGCCCGTCCACGATCACCGGGATTTTTGGGTTTCCCTCCATTTACATTCTCCTCCCTCTCCTCTCCCCCTCCTCTCTCCCCTCTCTCTCTCTCTCCTTCCTCTGCTATTACTCCATTGTCCCGTTTTTCCATACACATCAAAAAGCCGCCTCCTCCTCCTCTCTCTCTCTCTCTCTCTCCCTCTCTCTTCTCTTCTCTCTCGTGTATTACTCCTACTTATCCGTTTTTCCGTACACATCTCAAGCCGTTCTCTTCTCCCCTCTCTCTCTCTCTCTCTCTCTCCTCTCCTTTTCCTCTCTCTCTGGTGTTACTCCTACTTTTCCTGTTTTCCATCCTCAAAAAGCCCTTTCTAACCATCGAAGGGGGAAAACCCAAAACCTACCCGAATGCTTCAATACACAGTGGAAGGGGGTACCCCTTTAGGTTTTTGCACTGAA
>JAMYXO010000140.1:0-72498 GCA_033310375.1 Conus canariensis
GTTTAGTTTTTTCTAAAAAATTAAAAGGGGGATTTTTATTTTCACAATTTTTTTTACCCCATATGGATCAACATCCAAATGGGTCAGTTGCCCTGATGCGGTGTCCCCTTTTGTTCTCCCCGGGGAATTTAAAAGGGACCAAATTTCCCAAACCCAAAAAGGGAATAGTTTTTCCCTTTATGAAGGGCTCTCCAAAAAAACCATTTTTTGTTTGTTTTCTGATTTTTGTAATGGTTTTAGACCTTTAAAAATTTTTTTAAATTTATTGCCGTAGAACTGGGGAAACCCTTTAACCCATTTGTGTTGCGGAATTGTTTAATCCCGCTCTCTGTGATACTGGTTGGAGAAAAATCTTTTAGATAAATGTTTGTTAAAATTTTCAACCAAAACCCTGTGATCGTGAAAACCCCCGGGAAAGTCCCTTTTTAAAGGTAAACTCTATGTTTTAACAAAAATTGATTCACTTGCCCTTTTAAATTCTTTTCCTCTCGGGCTTGAAACATGCGAGGGTAAGTTAAAGGGCCTAGTTGTTTTAAACGTTTTATAGGACGGGAAAAAGCAGAAGCACTTCTTTTGTGTTTTAAAGGTTAAACTTTTTTACTTTAAGCTATTCCCAAAGACTGTAAGTGCGTAAATTAAAATTTTTTTTCGGGCTAAAGTTTTCATGGGGGAAATATAAAGATCAATTTTATGGGTGTCGTTTTTGGGTTATTTTAAAAAAAGTGGGGTCTTTGTATTTTTAGGCGGGGGTAAATAAATTTTCCCAAACGCTTGTTTAGATTAAACCATTTTTTGCGTTTGTTCACTGACCAGCTGCTTGGCTTAAAGGGGTTTTTTAAATTTCTGTTAACCCCCCCAATATCCTTTTTGGCGAATTTAAAAGACTTGTTCATTTTTTTTTCAGCAAATTATGGCAATCAAAATACACAACGGAAAAGCCAAAAACAATTTAAAAAATATTTCTTGAAACTTTTTTTTTTCTGAAAGGTTGATAGTTAAAAACTAAATTTTGGGGGGGGGCAAATGTTTCAATTGGTTTTCCTGTTTCAAAAAATATCTTTTTTTGCTTTATCAACACTTTTTAAAAGTGTAAGCTGCATGCCCCCGTTTTTTTCTGTTTTTGTTAATTTAAAATTTAACCTTTTCCTTCTTTTTCTTTTCCTAGGGGAGTTTTGCGCGGGTAGTTTTCCAAATTTCTTTGTTATGTCTTTTTCCCCAAACCCGTTTTTTTTAATAAACGCGTAAAATTTCTTCCGCCCAAAAGCAAGGCTTAAACCCAACGGCCCCCAAAAAACGGAAGGGGGGCTGCCACACAACAACACAAATTTTCCATGATCCCCCCTTTGGCCCCCCTTCCCTTAATCAACAAAAAAATGATTTAAAACCCCCCTACTTCCAATTCAAAATTAATTTTAGAGTTTTCCCCTTTAATTTTTTTATTTCCAAAAACTTAAATGGAAGCTCTTCTTTTTTTTGAATTCCTAAAATTTTTGTTTTCCCAAGAAACCAAAGGGGGAAAGCATTTTGCCTTTTCCGGGCGTTCTTTTTCTAACTAACCCCCCAAAAAATTTTGTTCATTTTCCCGATTTCAAAAATAGGCAGGAAAAATTAAAGGCAGAAATGCTTTTAAAGAAAGGGAAAAAAACCAAAAAAATGTTTTGGAAAAACCAAACGATGCAGAAAAAAGACTTTCAAGATAAACAAGTAAAAATAAAACCCCCACAGCAAAGAATTTTTGGGGTTTTTAGGAACGTGGGAAAAGTTTATAAAAACCTTGAAATCAGAAATTAAGTTTTTTGTATTGAAAAATTTTAAAATTTGGCAAAACCCCCTTTGGGGAACCCTTTAGAGCCCGGGTTTTTTTTTGAAAAAACAGATTAAAACCTGAAACTGACCAGTCTTAAAGGTTTTTATTTTTTTTAAAATTTTTTAAAAAATTTGCCCCTTTAAAAGCAAGTAAAAGTTTTTTTAAAAAAAACTTTATTCCCCAAAAAAAAAAGTAAGTATTTTTTTTTTAAATATCCCAATGGGGAAATTTTTTGAAATAAAATTTTACCGCTCCAAAAAAACAGGAAAAAACAAGAATTAATGCTGCAGTTTACTTATAAAAAGGAAAAAATAAAAAATGGATAATTTTACTTTTTAAAAAATTTTTTTCATTGTTAACCCAGTTAGTAAAAACCCTTTTTTTTGCCGACTTTTTTTAAAGTTTAATCAAAGTTTTTAAAAAAAAAATGGTCTGAAGAATAAAATTGGCATATTAAAATCTTCAATTAAATTTCATTGAAAAAAATTTTTTTTTTTTTTTTAATTTTTTTTCATTTTAATTTTTCATTTCCAAAAATTTAAAAAAGTTTTTTGGGTTAGCATGTGCCTTTTCAAAATGTAATTTTTTTTTATTTTAAATTTGTCCCTTATTAATCTATTAAAATTTAAAAAATTTTTTTTTCAAAATCCCCTGGTTTTTTTCCCCAAAAATTTAGATTAAAATTTAATTTTTCCCAACTTTCAATATACCCCCCCGGGTTTTTTTTTTCCATTTTTTTTTAAAAAAAAGGTTCCAAATTTAAAGAAAATTTTTTCAGAATGTTAAAATCTTTTTAAAATAAACCCCAAAAAAAAACAATAAAAGAATTTTTAAAATTTTCAAATTCCTGTTTACGAAGTCTCTTTATTTTTTTATTAATTTAAAAAAATAAACCGGAACTTTTTGGGATTTTTCCCGTTTTTTTTACAAAAATCCGGGGGGTTTTTTTTTGGGTTTTTTTGAAAAATAAATTCATTTTTTTTTTTTTTTTTTTTTTTTTTTTTTTTTTTTTTTTTTTTTTTTTTTTTTTTTTTTTTTTTTTTTTTTTTTTTTTTTTTTTTTTTTTTTTTTTTTTTTTTTTTTTTTTTTTTTTTTTTTTTTTTTTTTTTTTTTTTTTTTTTTTTTTTTTTTTTTTTTTTTTTTTTTTTTTTTTTTTTTTTTTTTTTTCCCCCCCCCCCCCCCCCCCCCCCCCCCCCCCCCCCCCCCCCCCCCCCCCCCCCCCCCCCCCCCCCCCCCCCCCCCCCCCCCCCCCCAATTGTTGCCTGTTTCAGAAAAAATCTTTTTTGCTGTCAACACTTTAAATGTGTAAACTGCAGCCCCTGTTTTTTTCTGTCGTTAATAAATTAACTGTCCTTCTTTTTCTTTTCTAGGGGGTTTTGCGCGGGTAGTGTCCATTGCTTTTTTATGTCTTTTTTATCCCGTTTTTTTTAATAAAGGTAATTACTTCCGCTAAAAGCAAGGTTAAACCCACGGCCACCAAACAACGGTGAAGCCCTTTTTTAAATGTATTTTTTAATTTTACTATTTACTGTCGGAATTATTCCTTGCTTTAACTAGAAAATCTTTTGTAGCAAATGAAGCTGTAATAAAAAGCAACACTTTGTGAGTCTCAAAGCCGTTTGCCAGATTGCTGGGTTTTTTTTTTAACGGCTTTTACAAGCATTGTGTTCCTACCTTAGGCCCCCAAATAACGAGAAAAGGTATAAAGGTTAGTAAAGTTTTTTTGGGGCTCATTTTTAAAAATAAAAAAAATTTATTTATTTAAAAAACTGAACGCGATGATTTTACTTTCCCGAATTAAAATGATAAGTTGTGCCAAGTATTTGCCCAAAAGGAAGGCTGTATTTTAAAATTCAATTAAATTTGTTACCACTAAAAAAAGGCCGGAAAAACAAGAAATTTAATCCGAGTTTTTTTCATAGAAATGGTAAAAATAGAAAAAAAGTAATTTTTTTCCGGGCAAATTTTTTTTATTTTAATTATTGGAAAACCAATTTTTTTTTTTGGCTTTTTTTTAAAAGTTTAAAACAAATAAATTAAAAAACTTTGGTTTTCCCCCGCTGCATTGAGTAAAACTTAAAATTTCTTAATGTAAATTTTACCTCTAATCTAAATTTTTTTGCCTTTTTTTTAAATTTTGTTTTTTGTCTTAAATTTTAAATTTAAAAAATTTTTGATTTTTTAAAAATCCCCCTTATTTCCCATAAAAAAATTTTTTTATTTTCCAAAATTTTTTTCCCTTTTAAATTTCCTTAAATCAAATTTTTTTAAAAAGTCCCAAACCCCTTTTTTTCTTCCCCCAAATTTAATTTTTTATTTTTTTGCTCCCTTTCATTTTCTCCTTTTTGGGGTTTTTCCTTTCCCTTTTGCTAAAAATTTTAAATAAAAAACTAAAAGTTCGGAAGTTAATTTGCGTTTTAAAAAAAGCCCCGGGGGAGGCCTTTTTTGTTTCTGAAATTTTAAAGGGCCGATTATTCAAATTTTTTCTCTTGGGGTTTTTTTTTGGGATTTGGCCTCTTTCCTCGTTCCTAAAAAGAATTTAACAAAATTAAAAAGAAGAACCTTTTTTCCCCCCCTTTTTTTTCTATATTCGTTTTGACCCCCAAAAATTTTTTATGCCTTGGAAAACTTTTTACCCCCCTTTATTGAAACTGTGCTGGAAGAAAAGTTTCCCTTAAAACGTGAAAAAAAAACCAAAAGTTTTGGAAATTTTTTTAAAAAAAAAAATGAACCAAATTTTTAAAAATTGAAAACTTAAACCTAAATTTTTCATCCTGCTTTGGGGAACTGCAATAATAAAAACCAAAATTTTATTTGGGAAGGAAACCCAAAAAAGGGCTTGAAGGTTCAAATGTCCTTTTTTTTTTTGTGAAAAAAAAATTTTTTTCCCTTTGGTACATTGATTATGGGGGGTTTGTTCGGGTTTTTTGAAAAGTGTTGGTTTTTTTGTTTTTTAAAATTTTTTTGTTTTTTTAAATAACCATTCGCTGGTTTTTACGATCCCGTCTTTAACTTTAAAGAAAAATTAAAAAACCTTTTTAAAAAAATTTTACAAAGGGTATCCCCTTTAAAAAATTTTCAAAAGGGCTGAAGATAAAAAAATTTCTTTACCCTTTTTCCGGGTTTTTTTATTGTATTTTTTGCATTTTAAAATAGGAAAAGAAAAATTTGGATTAAAAAAAAATTTTATTGTTTTAAAAAAAAAAAGGAAAAAAAAATAAAAAAAAGGGGAATAAACTAGCCACTTCCCCTGTGTTTTTTTTGTACAAAGTTTTTTTTTAATTTGGGAAATTTTTTTTGGGGGTTTTTTTCCCCCAAAAAAATTTTTTGGGAAGCCCCCCCCCCCCCCCCCCCCCCCCCCCCCCCCCCCCCCCCCCCCCCCCCCCCCCCCCCCCCCCCCCCCCCCCCTTTTTTTTTTTTTTTTTTTTTTTTTTTTTTTTTTTTTTTTTTTTTTTTTTTTTTTTTTTTTTTTTTTTTTTTTTTTTTTTTTTTTTTTTTTTTTTTTTTTTTTTTTTTTTTTTTTTTTTTTTTTTTTTTTTTTTTTTTTTTTTTTTTTTTTTTTTTTTTTTTTTTTTTTTAATTCATTATAGATTTTGTTTCCCTTCAAAATGACGGCAGAAATCAGCAGAAAACATTGATGGGGGAAAGTGCCGAAAAAGCCTCCTCATCCTGGGCGGTTGCGCAGGAAAAAAAATTAGCAGGTGGAAAAAAACAAAAAAAAAAAAGTTGCACAAAAATATACCATAATAAAAAAAAACACCGGCCCGGCACAACGGTAACAAGGTTTTTAAAACCCCCAAATCTCATGGATTTTTGGGTTAAAAGAGTTGCATTTTTTTGGGGCTTGGTTGGTGGGGGTGGTTATTGTTTATAAAACATTTTTAAAAAGCAGCAAAAACCAAGCAGCCCCAAAAAACCACCACTAAATACAACCAAAAAAACCAGAACGCCAAAAAAAAAAATCTTTTTTATCCTTTTAATTTTAATAATATTTCAAGAACTTAAAAAATAATTATAAAGGTTGAATAAGAAAATTATAAGACTATGCACTTTAAAAACTTAAATAAGAACTTATAAGAACTTGAACTTAAAAATTAAGAACTTGTTAGAAATTTAAGAAATTAAAAAAGACTTGAAAAAAATTGGATGTTTTTGATTTAATTTTTTTCCCTTTTGGGGGTTTTTCCCTTTTAAAATTTTCCCCGGGGACCAACATTATCCAAACCATAAATTGGTAAAATTCTTTCATCAGTTTTTTAAATGTCTGGTGAAATTAAATTTATCCTTTTAAAATAGAAAAATTTTCAAATCTTTAAAGGGAAGGGTTTAAAAATAAAAAACTGAAAAATTAAAACTTAAAGACACCAAAACTGTAACTTGTTTGCCTAAAATTAACTATTTAAAATTTTAAATTTAAAATTTTTACCAAGAATAAATGGATAAATTATTTTTATATGTTTTTTCCCAAAAAGGGATCTTAAAATTTTTGAATTTTTTTATTTGGAGTAAATTTTTCCCAGGTTTTGTTTTTTGTTTTTTATTTTTTTGGTTTGTTTGAATTTAGCAATTCCGGCGAATCATCGATGTACTTTAATTCCTTTAACAAAGGTTTAGAAAACCTTTAATTTTTTAAAGCCCAGCTTCCCATATAAAAATTTTTAATTTTCTAAAGGGGAATTTTTTAAAATTCAGGATTTTTTTTTAAACTAGTATTTAAAAATAAAAAATTAATTTGGTTTTAAAATGTTAAAATTATTTTAAGAAAAAAAAAATTTTAAAACCAGGATATAATTTTCCCGCCTTAATTTTTTATTCAAACTGAATCTGATTTAAGTTATATTTTCTTCAGTTGCTTAAGCCAAGTCCCCTTTCTTGGAAAAACCCGCTAACCCAAACCAAATTGTATGAACAAACCACCCAAATTAAACAAGGAAATAAGTAGATTTTTTTAGCCTTTTTGTTTTTTAAAATCAGAATTTTCAATTTTTGTTAATTTTTAAAACAAACATAATTCGTATACCCGCAGCGGCCCTGGCCCCCCCCTACAAAGATCAATACACACCCCCATTGAATTGAAAACTTATTTTTCAAAAGCCTTTTTTCCCTAAACACCAAAAAAAAAATGGAAAAACCAAACTTCACAAAAAATTTCACGGAAAGTTATCAGGCAAAAGAAAAACCCTTTTCCAACTAAAAAAAAAAAACCTTTTCCCCTTTTTTTGTGTGTTTACACTATCCTCCCTTTCCCCCCCTGTGTGCGGGTTTTAGTGCGGTGTTTGAGGTTTTGCTGCGTGGGTTTTTTGTGTTGGGTTTTTCCCCGTGTTTTGTGAATAGGGTGGGAGGTGGTGTGAGGAAAAGGGGGTTTTCAGTCTGAATCCCAAAAAAACAAACCTACTTATTTGGGGAACCTGGGGGGGGGGGAAGTAGAATGGGAGGGGCCGTAAAGGTTGGGGTGTTGGGGTTGGGTTTAAAAAAAAGTCAATTTGAAGTTTGTTTAAAAGAAAAGTGGAAAGCTTGATGGTAGGGGGTTTGCAAAGGATGAATTAGGTGGCCGGGTTAAAATTTTTTTAGTTTTTTTTTTGTTATTGTTTGTGTAGGTTGTGTGTGGTGGGTGGAACGTGGATAAGTGGGCCCCTTTTTTATATTTAAAATTTTGGGCCGGAAAATGGTGGAGGTTTTTGTTTTGTTACGTGGGGGGGTGAGTTGTGTTTGGGTTAGTTTGTGTGTGTTGGGGGGTGTGTGTGTTCAATGGAAAATTTCCGAAAAAAATAGGTTGGGGCCCCACATTACGTTAGGACAAACATTTGCCCACAGCGGAAACAAAATTTTTAAAAAAGTTAAAAAGTAAAAAAAAAAATAATTGGAGATTTTAAAAATCCCTTCCGAAACCGGGGGAAAAAAAATACCACTTTAAAAAAAACAGGCCAAATACGAAAAAAACGCCCAGAAACTTCCTAAACCAAAACCAAATTGGACCATGGAATTATTTTAAGGGGTTCAATGGGTTATTTTACAAAGGCCATAAATATTGCAATTTTTGGTATTTTTTTTTTAATAAATGCCCCTTTTAAATTAAACCTTCTCCTTCATTAAAACATAAGTTATTTTTTTTTCAAAAATTGCTCTGCTTGGTACAAAAAGATAGGCAACCTGTTCTGCAGATCAATTCATGATCATAATGCCAGCGTGTTAACAAACACTTTATTTCCTACTCTACCATGGACCTCACGAGAAAGAGGAATGTTTTCCATGATTCATCAATAACTATAGCTGACAGTCGTAAACATTTATTTTTTCTTCTTTCTTTTTAAACAACGACATGGATGGTCCAGAACTGGGCACCCCCATTCTATATCTTTTGCACAATTATACTGACAGTTTATCTTTTACTTCATTCAAATCATGAAGACGGCACTGTAAGACAGAAGGGGATGGTTAAGGATTATAGGGCCTTTTTTTTCCTCTTGCTCCAAATGTTAAGAAAGATTCAGATCCTTTTGTGGAGGATATTTCCATAAAAACAATACATATGGTCAAGTTATGATAACCAAAAAAAAAATAATTACTTGCATTTCATACTGCAATACACCAAACACAACAACATAAACGCACAAAGTGTGGGTGCTATCTGTTAGAATAGAGGCATAACATCTGATGATTACACAACTTGAAAAGTTTAAAGAACATAAACGCAGTATGAAAGCATTTCTGTTCTCGGAAAGAAAACATAGTGCAGTATTTTCCGTTTCACTATTTTATGAAACGATATCATAAAAAAATCATATATATATATATCTCTAATAACAAGCAAAAAAATCAAAGAAACAAAACTGCATGCATGATGACAAAAATATCGGAGACATGGAGAAGAGAAAACAAGGACACCAATAAAACTGAGCAACAAATAAATTTCAAACCCACTGACATTTCATAGCATAAATTTTGATAATGGCACAGCAGACTGCATCCAAGAGAAAAAGGAAAAGAATGAGAAAAGATAAAAGAAAAAAAGAAAGAAAAAGAAAACAACAATAAATTGAAGTCAATCCTATTCCAATGTTTTCCAGTTATGTAATACAAAAGCACTCATGACTACGACAGAATAAGTCGGTAGAAGAAAAATCTTTAACAAAAAAACAAAAAAAAACCTGTTCGACAGTTTATCATTGTTAAGAAGAATTAATTAGACCCTGCCAGAACAAAGTGCAGGGCAGGGTACTGCTCCATCCCACCACGTGCAGCCAGTCCCTTAGGGTTTTCATTCTTTTTTTTTTTAAAGCGCATCATCAATCAACTGCTGCTGACAACGACAGAGTCAAAAAAAAACCAAAAAGTCCCCCACTGTTTCTCTCTGAACACCATACAGGACAGAGAGCCCTTCTGTTTCTGTGCCCCTTAACATTGCCTGATCAACCGCCATTCAGTACGTTACTAACTACCTACCATAACATTGCCATGATCCAACCGGCTGAGTCTGTACAATACTAACACCGGCCAAACATTGCCTGATCAACCGGCTGAGGTACTGTACATTACGAACACGCAAGCATTGACCAGATCACCGGCCAATTCTGTTCATTGTCTAACAATGCCCGATATACAGCCATGCATGGCCTATGCACCCTCAATACCGCCTTGAAAGTCAGCCACCCTCCGTCTTAATACTCTCGACAAAAACTCAGGAGGCTGCCATACTAGGACAGTGCCTTCTAAATGTGCTGCAGGAGGCCATCACTCTTGATTATGCTCTCCAAACAGTTACAAGAAGACAACGTTCTTTTCACTGCGCTCTCATCAAGTGCCTTGAAAAAATAAAATGAAGCAGGGCGGCACTAAGGTGTGTGTACTCACAACAGTACCAAAGGAGGTGCCAACTTAGGTGTAAGCACTCCCCACACTGCTTTGAGGAGGAAGCAACTGTTGGGTTATTAGCCTCTCGACACTGCCAAAGGTGGTTCAAGGACAACGCACTCTGGGCAGTTGCCGAAGTCAGCAGCCAGCCCGATCCTGTGCCCCGTCACCACAGCCTGACCATGAGGTAAAAGAAGAATGTCATTTGTGATACGTATGGAAGCGCATGTTAACAGGCACATCACATTACAATTGTCAGTGCTCATTTCATCACAGTGCAGGAACGTCGATACAACCACACAGTTATGTACCTCTTGCCCTCCCCCTCCTCTGACGCACATAACTTGAATAAACAACATACTCATGTACCACCCCCTCCACCCTACTGAGACAAGGGGAAAAAGTCACGCCAATTTTGCCACTAAAAACATCAACTGACAATGTCCTAATCAATCGTTTATTATCAAAAATGAGGTGGGGGGGAGGAGTAACAACACACAAATCAAGTTTTGAAAATGGGCAAAATATGACACATTCTTTTTAACTCATCATATATTAAATACAACTTAAAAGATTATGTTCTTTATCTGTTCATAACCCTCCCCCGTTTCCCCCAGCACCCCCCCTCCCCCCCCCACCAAAAAAAAAAAAAAGTCATGAAAGACATCCGATACATGGTCCCAATTGCTGCTCGGCAAACACTGGTCCATTTCAAGCCACTGTTTCAGCTCACCGACTGGGGGCACTGATGCTGAGAGCAACCAGAATTCAACTTTCCCCCTGTCAACTCCTAATCACACACACACAATCCCCATGCATCACGCAATCCAGAGGGTTCCTATCTAATCTCCCCCACAACAAAGCCTCTGACCATTCATGGAGCCAAGCTACTCCGTGCTCCTCTCCTGTCCCACCATGTCATGATTAAAGAGGGCAACACTCTGCCAGTAAAATCTCCACGTGTCAGGTGATCACCAATCAAATACAAAACAACAACACAGTAACTCTTCAAACCATCAACTGCGACATCCATGAACAACACACTGCTGTGGGAGATAACAGCTTCATGACCACAAGTACCTTTACCCCGTGCTTCCTGGGCCTCTATGACCCATTAACTCAATAAAACATCATATCTTATAACGGATATAAGCATCTCACAAAATCTTAAGGAGTCCTCAACGTCTTAATAAGCCGTTGGTCACAGAAAATATTCATGTATGGGCACAATCAATTATTAGCAAATTAGTTGTGGTTCCCCCAGGACCTATACAGTTTAATGGGTCAGACATGACCCACCCATCTCGGGTGATGAATAAGTTGACTGAAACCGCCCTTTATCAGGTTGGGTCTTACAGACCCCATGATCTGATAGGATAAGCAATAGTAAAGAGCCTCTACAAATGGTTGGTCTTGGGCGACCCCACGATCAAGTCTTGTAGTCAAAACGTCATCCCGGTAAAGGTTAATAACGTATGGATCTTCCAAGCAAGCCAGCTGCCTGCCCACAGAGGGATGAAGAACAACAACGCTAACTGCAGAGGCAGGGTGTGGTTTGGGGGGGGAGTTTGGCTGTCTAAACACATGTTTTTGAAATTCCAGTGGATGGTTCTCCCCTTACAATCCCACACTGGTAGCACAATCTGTATGTTCTGAAGCTGAAAGGAAAACACCAACGCAAACCCTCACATATCTTACACTATACAATGTGTCACAAACCGATTATCCAGGGTTGTATATCCAATCTTCTTAAATGATAGCGAAAAAAAAAACCACAATATTCCCCAACCAAAGGACGCATCAACACGAATAAACTTCCGATAAACAGAAGAAAATGTACAAAGATGATCATTTTTTCATAGAAATTTCCACTACAATCAAGCACAGTGACTGCAGAAGTATGCCATCACACGCCGAATGTTAACATGGTGTGTAAAGAACTGCCGACACAAATACGCTATGTAAATACATAGCAGCAATATCAATCCAAAGCAAGTCCGCAATTATGTCCAATATGATAAGTTCTGAATAATAACAATTAATAAAATATCATCCGTTTAAAATCAAGAAAGCAGTCACAATGATACGTGGGCACAGCAAAGGATTATATCAATAATTAGGATTAGAACTAACTGTCCGCATTATAAATAATCCAAAACATAAAATGTTTGTGTCAGAAAGAAAGTCACAACAGAAGCTAACCTTCAAGAGATTGTTGAGATCTCAGGAACATCATACCTGCAAACTAACAATGAACCCTCAAAGTATACCTATAAAATGAGAAACCTACTGAAATCCTACATGCTGAAAACGCTTTACTTCTTCAAACAAGTCTGTCTGTTGTATCTATCCTGGTAGGACACTCAGGACCTACTGAATATCTGAAAAAGAGACTGTCAAGTTTACTCGATTCTATAACAGCATCTTTAGGAACATCCAAAGGAATCTGCTGAACCTACTGGAATTCTTCACAGAAACTGCTGGCCACCACTTTTGACGTCTAGGAACCTTGTAACCAACCGAAATTCCTCCAGGGGGCTCTGTTCAGCCCACTGAACTCTTCACGGGAATGTGTGGAGCCTTGTGGAATTTCATACTCTGGAACCTCAAAAATTTCCTTACATCTGTCAGACCAAACTTCATCCCACCAATATTTACATCAAAATCACAGCTCCTTCAAGAAATCCTGCCAGCCCATATTAGCACAACAAAAAAAAACATGTTTGTTTTGTTGTACCAGCAATCCAGTTACCCCCACATAACAACACATTAATTTTGTGACATTATTGTACAGCTAACCATTTACCCAACATTACTATCCCAATAATTTGTGTCATCACTGTACCGCAGCTATCCAGTACCTACAATTTACTCCCAATACTTTTAGGTGTCATCCACTGTAACCATACTATCCAGTTACCCAACATTTACATCCCCAATAATTTTGTGTCCCATCCTGTACCAGCTACCATTTACCCAACATTTTATATCCCAATAATTTTTGTGTCACTCCTGTATCCACTATCCATAACCCAACATTTATAACCCAAAAATTTTGTGTCCATCTCTGAACCAGCTATCCAGTACCCGACAATATATCCCAATAATTTTGTGTCATCACTGTACCAGCTATACTGTTACACCAACATTTATATCCCAATAATTTGTGACATTATTGTACTAGCTATCCAGTTCCCCTACATTTATATCCCAATAATTTTGTTGTCATCACTGTACCAGCTATCCAGTTTACCCAACATTTACATCCAAGACTGTTGTGTCATCTCCACATAGTTTCTTTGAAGATGTCACCTTGAACAAGGGCCACGACATATACCTTGCCTTTTTTCTGTCAAAGCAACAAGAATGCAACTTCAACTCACAAAAATGTCTCTCAGACGAGCAGATTTTTTCTGTTATGTATCTGTCAACTTTAACATGAAAACTCTTGAACCATTGCCTACCCGCTGAAATAAAATTTTTTGTTACAACATCATACTGATTGAGTTACAGCAGTGAAAAGTATCCTCAGCAAATTTTCCCCTGATCACCCACACAACAGTAGACAATATTTAGAAAACCTTGTTTCCTTCTGAATGAATCTAGAACTAGGAAGTTTTCAAAGAAAATATACTACATGTTTTTTCTTCTTATATAATAATTTCACATACTTATATGCATGCTTGCTTCCCCAAAAACATGTACATCACGGACATAACACCAGCGCCCAGGTGACTCTCATTTGCATCAAAACATTATTGCGGAGATTGAGAACATTAGTCTGATCAACAGTGGTTGCACACTGGTACTAGTCCCTCGCCCCCCCCACCTCCCCACCCTCTTTCCTTCAGTTAGAATGAAGAAACCAGGCAAGTTTCTGCCAATCCCAAGAGAACACTCAAAAGAGGTGCAGACTGACGACACCAACAGACAAGCAGTAATCTCTTCATAGTGAATCTGCTTTCTTCACAACCAAACTGTCCTCAACGATGGTAAGACAATGACGGAGGAAAGACAAAACAATATGTCACTGCTAAACACAAAATCTGACACAAACCATCACACAATGATACAAGGGGGTTTTTTGTTTTTTATTAATTAATTTTTTAACCGTCCCCCAAAACAACGCAGTAGACATGAACGAAAAAAAAAAAAAACAATGTAATACTGAGACAGACACAATACACAAAAACAATGTTACAGTTGGCAAAGAAAAACTCCATGTACAGATTAAACCCCCAAAAAGAACAACTCTGCACTGTGGAAAGAAAACTGAAGGAACCATTCAGAGAACAGAATGAAATTAACAAGAGTCATGATTAGTGTTCACACTTTCTTCCAGGCACCGTTATGCAATGCAGCTGACAGTCAACACAATAATATAAAAAAAAAAAAAAAAATCTGTATTTCCACCATCCCCAACAACTGGCTCCCCCCATCCATTTGGACAACCGGTGTGATCAGCACACTCAACACATTAATAACAGTCATTATTACCACAACATCGCTTCACCCCTTCAAATCCAAAGACAGTTCTTGAAAGAATGGTGGCCAAGAACCCAGGGGCCATTAAGTCCTCCCAGCTGTCCAAGTGACAGGAAGAATGCTTCAGAAACAACTTCACAGACATAGAATGAACCAGGTTCCATTGAGGCCTCCCCAGCTGTCCAAGTACATGGAAGAATCTTCAAAACACTTCATAGACATATCTCTCATGAATGAGCAAACCTTTCTCATCTGTATCTTTACTAAATTTTTTATGGCTTTTGCTACCCGACTGAGAGAAACTTCCTGCTTGACCGCAGCAGATGGAATTTTTTCTGAGAAAAAATGTGCCCACTAGATGACCACATAAGGCTGTGACAGGCTACAAACTACTTGTGCACAGTGCTGGAATGACTGGGAACTGATTACAGAGCTAATTCGGCTCATCGAGTTTGCGTGCTGTGCCATCACTTCCCATCTGCAATGACAACACATCACAACATGCAGCACACTAGTTCTTATACAGGTCTGACACACTTTCTGTAGGATGCACATCAACCTCATTACTGATCCCCTACTGTGACACTTGAAACAGCTAGTATCTTGGCCTACACGTTGTTACTCCAACCTACCAAACAACAGCTTTTGTTTCTTGCCTTCACGATGTACTCCAACCACAAACCGCTTGTTTCTTTGCCTTCACGGTGTACTCCAACCTAGCCAAACAGATTGTTTCTTCATTGCCTTCACGTTGTACTCCAACGCTACCAAACAGCTGTTTCATGCCTTACACGTTGTACTCCAACCTACCAAACAGCTTGTTTCTTGCCTTCACGTTGTTACTTCCCAACCTACCAAACCAGCTTGTTTCTTGCTCACGTTGTACTCCAACCTACCAAACAGTCTTGTTTCTTTCCTTCACGTTGTAACTCCACCCTAACCAAACAGCTTGTTTTCATGCCTTCCGTTGAACTCCAACCTACCAAACAGCTTGTTTCTGCTTCATGTCACGAGTTAGTACTCCAACCTACCAAACAGATGTTTCTTTTCTTTGCTCACGTTGTACTCCAACCAAACAAAAAATACCAGAACAGCTTGTTTCTTGCCATTCACTTGTACTCCAACCTAACCAAACAGCTTTGTTTCTTGCCTTCACAGTTGTACTCCAACCTACCAAACAGCTTGTTTCTTCTTGCCTTCATGTTGTACACCAACCTACCAAACAGCATGTTCTTGCCTTAACGTTGTACCTCCAACCTACCAAACAGCTTGTTTCTTTGCTTCACGTTGTACTCCAACCTACCAAACAGCTTGTTTCTTGCCTTCACTTTAGTCCAACCTACCAAACAGCTTGTTTCTTTGCCTTCACGTTGTACTACCCAACCTACCAAACAGCTTGTTTCTTGCCTTCACGTTTGTACTCCAACCTACCAAACAGCTTGTTTCCTTGCCTTCACGTTGTACTCCAACCTACCAAACTGCTTGTTTGGTTTGCAGGTGTGTTGGGTCAGAGCTTCTCTCCCACAGTGTGACAGGTCCCTAACAGAAAACGGCAACCTAGTGAATGTCAAAGATGAAAACAAGGACCTGGCACATGTCACTGCCAGCAACCAAAAACACAGCAGCTTGCAAGGAATCCACTGAATATTACCTGTAAGCCAGGCAAGGCATTTACAACACAACTCAAGACTACACTTCCTGTATACTTTTGTTGGGCCAGTGGCAACCCAATCAAGAGGTGAGATTCTTCAACGTTGAATTCAGACGATCACAGATATACACAGACCCTTTCCTAGAGATGCTGTACTCATACCCTTGAATTAGACACCTCATTTTAATTACCCCCCAACCAACTATATTTCACCCCCAACCCTACCAATTCACCCACACCCGTACCATTTTCAAATATTTTCCGGCAGACACGAACTCTTTTAACCTTGACGTTAACTCTTCATTCATAAACCCTAACCATATATCATTTTTCAAACAGATCTACATACACAATGCAAATGTTAACACCGTGGTTACTGCAATTTCATCATAAACCTCACTCTCTTCAAAATAAAGTTTAAACAAACAAACAAAAAAGTCAGTAGCAAGCAAACAACATTGATTAATAAGACATGCCATTCTTAGAAAAAAGAAAAAGAAAAAAGGCACTTGGGCCAGAGTAAGTCAAGCTTCACTGACAGGGATGGGTGGAATGCATGAGTCAGGGAAACCCTCAGGCCTCCCTGCCACACACCTACAACAGCACATCTGCAGCGGCAGTGCTTGCACACTGACCTGTCAACATCAACTGGTCACTGACCCACTCACAGCCTGTTCAAACTAAACCACTGCTTGTGAAAAGAACCAACGCTTTTGAACCGAACGCAACATGAAAGTAACCTTACAAGCTACAACCATTTTCAAATTAAAAAACCACACACAGCATCCAACACACGATAAACATCATTCAGAACAAAATCTGACAGGAATTTGAGCAACTAACAAGATGTCAGGGAAAACAGAGGGAGAGAGATAAGTTGCCTATGAGCCCAGCCAGACCACAATGGCCATTCAGGGTTGTCACTCCCCATTAGTAATCAACCCCATCAGCAAGGGAAAAACAGCTACATCCCTCCAAGTGTCTCTGTGGGCTCTGAGACAAGCTCCAGGCACATTTAAGACTGACACAAATAGTTCCATGAATGAAAATAAAGTGAAGCAGCCACAAGATCAGAATCTCAGCCTGTGCTTTTAAAGGGGTCAAAATAGATCCACAACTGATGGACTGTTTAGGTCCTATGAACAGTTGTGTTCATGGGGGGTGAAAACACAGCTACAGAGAGTCTATTTTAAACTGTGGGATAACACAAGTGGACTGACAGTGTTTTTGTGGGTTTGGAAGCCAGATCAACTCATAGTGTGTTTATTGAGGTGAAAACAGACAGTGTTGTTGGGTGTGAAGACGGATCTATATGTTTTTGGGGTGTGAAGCCAGATATACAACATGTGTGTTTATTTGAGGTGAAAACAGATCCAGAACAGTATGTTTTTGCTTTGAGGAGAAACCAGATCTACAACATGCTTTTATATGAAAACAGATTATCTGTGGTACCCTTACTGTGGAAACGAAAACAGATCTATTACATGTGTTTGACTGAATGAAAAAAAAATTAAACATAACATATGTAGGTAGGTACAAGTAGATCTATGAACAGTGTGTATATTGTGTGAGGTGAAAACAGATCAATGGTGAAATCTATCGTAAAAGCAGATCTACCAACACTCTGAAGTGTGTGTGTGTGTGTGTGTGTGTGTGTGTTGAAAACAGCTCAAGGATGCTGTAATTTAGTTAGGTGACACAGAACCCACTACACTCTATTTGGTTAGAAGTGAAAACAGATCAACTTGCACTGCATTATGATCTACTAACACATCACAAACAGTGTTTTTAAGGAAGGAAAAAGGTAACTCTGTTGTGTGTTGTGTGGTGTTGTGTGTGTGTGTGTGTGTGTGTGTGTGTGTGTTTTTGGGTTGGAGGGGGGAGGGGATCTAAACTCGTGTGTGAGTAATTAATAAAAGTTATGTCTGAGTGCCTTCACAACAGCAGTGCAAAGCAGAGTAGTCTGAGTCCTGGTCAAAAATTTCCTTGAAAAAGCAAACTAACCTCTCACTGTTAGTGTTTGGATCTAGAACACAACCACCACACAGCCTGTAGGGAGCCACTACTCAGGACATGTCAGTTTTCTGACAATTCTGCTGTTGTAGAAGCTCTGTCCCGTGTGGTAAACAGCACAATCTGAAAGCGTCATGCCTGACTGACATTTTTACTGACAAAGGCCCGCTGTTTGAACACGAAAAAACACCAGTCTTGTATTCTACCTCGCAATTCATTTTTGGTGAAATCTTTTGTTCCATTCAGGAAAGGAAGTTGTTTGAAAACAGACAAATTTGTGTTTTTCTTCACC
This sequence comes from Conus canariensis, assembly GCA_033310375.1. NCBI lineage: Eukaryota > Metazoa > Mollusca > Gastropoda > Neogastropoda > Conidae > Conus > Conus canariensis. The sequence continues at coordinate 18,100 of JAMYXO010000140.1, forward strand.
ATACCCCGGTGGGGTTCTGAACTATTCTTTGAAACGCCGAGTGCTGTGCTTTCCAGAAAAGCATACAGCAATTCTTGATAAAAATTGTAAAAAGAAACTTTAAAAACATTACATTTTCACACATAACCCCCCAACCCAAAAAAAAAATTTCAAGAAACAAAGTAATGACCACGAAAAAAAGGAAGAACTTCCCATACCTAAACGTGTCAGCTGATTAATAGATACACACTTCATAACATCATTGACCTGTTCACCTCATTCCTTTCCTGTCGACAAATTGTCCATCATTCATCCAATAAGCTAGACAGTATGAATTTGAAATGAAGAACCAACAAAAGTATTAAGAAAAGCCCTACAACCCAAGTGAATTCATTCTGGTTAAAACGTTCTCTTGCAATCATGTTGCCAGTACTGGAGGTGGAGAATGGGGGAGAAAGAGTATGGAGGAGTGGGAGATTGAAAGGGAGATGGACGTGGATGAAGAGATGGAGGCTGAACAGTGTTCCTCACTAACAGACCACATATAGTTTGAGACGCTTAAAACATAATGTAATTTTGTAGAATACAATTAACATGAGACCTTGATAACAAGAATCACCTGTTTCCTACCAGCAAACTTTGCTGTTCCCAACCCCCTTCTTATCACATAGTTCAAACATTTAACATGAACCTTTACTTCAGTAATTTTCTGTTGTTTTTTTTGCATCATACCGATCAACCTGTGTTAAGAACCAATTTATTTAACATGATAATGTAAAATGATCTTCTTTACAATTAAAGTGTTCTCACAATTTTGCATAAAAACACATCTACATACCTGAAAATATCATCTATCAAACTTCGTCGTTGGATTTGTGTGGTCCCTTTCTTTCTCTGTTTCTTCATTCGCACCTTCAAAATTCCTCCTGTATTGGCATCCTGTAGCTTCCTATTCAGTTTACTGCCTAACATGATTCTGACCACACTGATTAGTTACTAATATGATCTTCACAAACATCTGATAACACAGAAAATAAGTAACACTGTTCGATTGGCTGCAATAAGAATGGTTTCACACACTCCAATTTACCGCCGTTATTTCACTGTCTCTGTAAGACAGATTTATATGTGGCTTACCCTTCGATCTACAGTTAAACAGACCATTATTCGTATCTTGCTCTTCTGATGTGTAGAATAAAATGTAATCTTGGAGGTATCAACGTCAAATATTTCTTGCAATATTTTGCATAAATTTCATATACTCATCCTTCAACACAAAAAGTCAGATATATGTAACTATTTACAACTCCTAATAAACATCAATTTTGTAATACTATAAAACACTGTCCAAAATCATTGATATGGGAGGATTCCCCTTCATAGTTCAGTGACATCATCAAGTCAGAAAATGGCTTGGAACTGTCCTCACTTTCATCACTGTGCCAGTTTATTATATACCTGCATTTGCCGGGCAAACTCCCAGGTAATATACTCACAACATATACAAATGCACGTACGTGGAGCACAGGACAATTATCACACATGTGGGTCCAAGATACCACAAAGACACAGAAGTATCTGTTGCAGCGCATGATCATAATCAGAACCCCAGAGGCTAGGGTCGCCACACTGTAAGCCTTTGCCCCATGGCAGAAAAGGCACATAACTTGGACCCTTGATTTCCATAGCTCCACACACAAGAAAGAAATGATTCTGACCCCACACAGACACCAATATACTCGTTAGTATCGCATTTCCAGAGCTTGTTTTAAGTTTTAAGAAATACTTTGATCACTATTTGGGACAATTCAAAGTGTATTTATAATTGAATTATGTGGACCGACTCTTTTTTTGAGGTGTTAATTCATCCACTTTTTTTTCACAAAGACAAATCAAGACAAGTTTGAAATTCACCCCTCAAAAAAGTACATCTAAATTCAACAATGAATGACCCCCTTACTCTTTCAAATACTGATCCTGAAGCCTTGGTAGAAAATCATTATGAAACCAGGGCGTCACAGCCTGTGAAATTGATCCCACTTCAGGCTTTTGCCCTAGGGCCCCCTGTCTTGATGCACTCCTCACATAACAATCATCAACTCTTCCTGCCCACCCCGTTCTTTTCCTTTGCCTATGCCCCTGTCAATGAGCACACCTCACATAACAAACATCAACTCATCTTTCCACCCTACTTTTTCCCTTTGCCAAGGCCCCTACTTGATAGCACTCCTCACATAACAATCATGCACAAACTCTCTGTCCACCTCCCTTCCTTTTCCCCCTCCTCTTTTCAAAATGCAGTTGGGGGCATCCTCAGCCGAAAAAGCCTAATAATCAATCCGTGAAATGTATTAAATTACAGATCTGTTTTGAATCTTCCTTTTTTTTGCAAAAGCACAGAAAAAGTTTTTTCTCTTGCTCAGCTCATGGATCATCCTTCCATTCTAACAACTTTGCCTGCCCCCCTTCAGTCTGCTTACCGCTCTGACCATGAGCATTTAAAAACTGCGTTTTTTAGAATCCCCAATGACCTAACTGACTGCCCTTGACAACAACAAAATATCGCTTCTCTTCTTCTCTGCTACAACTCTCTGTAGCTTTTAAACTGCTGAGCCTTCTGTTATACTTCTCCTCCATTGGCACAGCTCTTCTGGTATATCTGACACAGTCCTTTACTGGGTTTACCCCTACATTCACTGAACGCCATCAAGCTGATCAGACAATGGGTTTTAGTTTCCAGCACAAACATCCTTCACGATACAGCGAGGCCCAGGGCACATTGCTTTTTCACTCTGTTGCACTTTTCCTACCGCCGCCAGTTGTAACTCAACATTCCCTTCTCACAGTTCTCTTATGACAATCACTTTACATTTCAGGACCTCTGTCTGATCTTTCAATCCGTTGAACTCCACATTCCTTCTTCTTCACAGTTTCACTGATGACAATCAGCTTTACATGTTCAGGACCCTCTGTCTGATCTTTCATCCGTTTGGAGACTCAACATTCCCGTTCTTCTCACATTTTCTCTGATGACAAGTCACTTAACATTTCAGGACCTCTGACTGATCTTTTCATGCCGTTTGAACTTCAACATTCCATTCTTCTTCACAGTATCCTCACTTCACATTTCAGACCCTCTGTCAGATCTTTTCATGGCGGTTGGAACTCACATTCCCCTTCTTCACAGTTTCTCTGATGACAATCAGCTTCAACATTTCATGACCATCATGTCTGATCTTTCATCAGTGATCCAGACCCTTCAGCCCTGTGTATTTGACTTCAAAACTGGATGACAAGACAACCACCAAACAAATGAAGTCAAAACAGATATGGTGTTGATCTGTCAACCAAAGTAACTGAATCATCCCTCTGTTCCATCGTCTCTGACCTCGTCAAGTGTACATTTTTTGAGTACCTTCAAAACAACAAATTGAACAGTGGGTATCACATCCTCCAATACAATTTAAAAACATCCCTTTTAAATGTTGAAACATAACCACACATTAACCTACTCTCAAATAAGCACTATGAGTCGCTTTTCATTCAGAGAAAACCATAGAGATGTTGTTGATTATTTCAAGAACGCTTTCAAACAAACTAAAAATACCGACAGCCCGACATCCAATCTAATCCGAAGTTTAATAAAATTAGTCAACTGCTATGAACAAATGTACATTTCTTTTTCTTTTTTTCCCCCTCAAAACAAGACGAAAGGCAAGACTGTACAAAGCAATTCTTTCAAAACAAATGAAATATTCATGTGATTCTTGTGATGAAACATCATGAATAATGCAATCTATGAAGATGAAAAATTTTCTCATACATTTCAATTTCAAAAGCAACAGAGGAATAGAAAGACAGAAAAAGAGAGAGAGTGGGGATGGGATAGGTGGGTGGCCAAGTAGGTGAAGATCACGTGGTCAGAATGAAACACTTTTCAACGATTAAACAATCTTTCTTTTAAATTTCATTTCCAACAAAAAAAAAAAGAAAGTTTCACTGACTTTCTAGAAAATGCATGCAGCAGTGCTAATACAGACAAAACAGTTTTCCCAACTCCCCTATTTTCATCAGGCAAACCAAGAAAGAGGCACCAAAGCCTTTTTATTGGTGATGAAATGCTGTCCGCAACTAGCATGCAAAATCACATAAAACTGACAGTATAAATTCCCAGGGGAAAGGACAATCAGGAAAAGGACAGACAGATGAAGAATTGGAAAGAAGCAAGCATCATTTTCCAGTCACCACCACAAGATTAGTTGTTACAGCTGATTACACTTGTTTTCATTCAAAATTCACACACACACACACACAAAACACACACACTCACACAGTCACACACATACACACAACAGAATAATACAGCCTATATATATCAGAAGCTTTATAATCCCAAACTGGACCTGTTCAATGCTGCTCCAAATGCATTATCTACAGCACAGTCACACTACTTCCTAAAAGGGTTGTTTTTTTGGGGGTTTTTTGCCTCTCTGTTCATCAATCTGTCTAATTGAGATTTCTAATTTCCAGGCAAACTAGAGGCTTGCCTCATTCAGAGAATTACACTATCATCAGATCTCCCTTGCAACCATTTTTTATTTTTTTCAAACACATAATTTGTCTCCCACCTCTCCACAACCCCCCCCCCCCCCCCCCCCAAAAAAAAAAGAAGAAAAAAAAACAAAAGAACCAGCAATGAACCAGTCTTTAAAATCTGTCAACACTTTGGAATGGCTTGATGCAAACCCAGGAAACACCATTGTAGGGGGGGAATCGTCCGACCGGCTCTCCATCATGAGGGTTTGTAACACAGAAGCTATAAAACCTGCGACTACCACAAGCGTCCTGCCCACGACTGTCCTGCCCGACACCAGCCCACCCCCACTCAGGGCCAGCACCAATGGCTTCGATCAACAGAGAAGCCCTGAATCATGGGCTCATCATCACCGTTACAGAAGAGGGACATCAAAATCATCAAAGTGTTGACCTTTACACAGCAACCAACCAACATTATCAAAAAGTGAATAGAAAGTAGGCGCCCCCCCGACATGAAAATCTAGAACAAAAATGTTCATTGAGGTTAAAGTAAAAAAACTTTGCACTGAACTTTTCTTTAACACTCAAGAATAAACAGAACAGACAGACAGACAGTCACACAGTAATAACAAAACATGAACTATGTATGTAGCCTGAACACAGACAAAAAAATGAAGAAAACCAGCGAAACAGTTTGCCTAGCACACAGCGGACTGTGTGGCAGTGTAGCCACTGTCGCTCATCCCAAATGGAGCGAGGCAGGCTGTGACAGAAGTGCAGGACAGCACTGCGCTATCTCCTGATTCAATGCAGTTCCTCTCTGTGGACGACAGTGTTCATTCCATTTGGGCACATGGTACCACAGTTTCCACAACCAAGCAATGTAAGTGAGGCGGGCGGATGGGCAAAGAAGGGGCTTTTGAGATGGGTGGGTTCACAGAGTAGACAGAAAACTACTGTAGAGGGCTTTGCAGACTAGCAAGATGCAGTTCCTGTTACTAACACCCACTTGTTTGAAATTTACAACATCGTTTTATGTCTACACATTTTCCGGATATTACATCTTTTTTGGTGCTCCATTTTCCATTTTCTCTCCAACATTTTACGGTACAAATTTTGAATATCATCTGATTATCCCCAAAGAAAATTGATGATGTGTATGGGAAGTATAATGTGAACTCTCACTGTGAAACAAGAAAGGTCTACTTGATGTGTCATGTTGCGTTAAGAGGGTATGTTTGTAGGGGGGTAGGGCAGGCGGGGGAGTGGGGGGGCAAGGATTCCTCCACAATAAATCAGGAATGATGATCTTTTGACTGAATTAGACTTGGCTGATAACATCTAATGTGTGCCAATCTGTGGTAACATTTCAAAACAAAAATCAACCGTTTATTATGAAAAAAAGAAAACTGTAGAAATCAGTGGAAATGAGCCTACTAGTGGGAATGGGCAGGCCCAGGGAGCAAAGTGAACAGGGAAATGGAGCCCTCTAGTGGGACGGGTCCAGTGCAGGGAGCAAGTAACAGGAATGAGCCACTAGTGGACGGAGCAGGCAGGGAGCAAAGTTGACAGGGAAATGAGCCTCTACGTGACGGGCAGGCCAGGGAGCAAAGTGGACAGGGAAATGAGCCTCTAGTGGACGGAGCAGGCAGGGAGCAAAGTGACAAGGGAATATGAGCCCTCTAGTGGACGGCAGGCAGGGAGCAAAGTACACAGTAACTGATCCTCTAGTGGACGGGCATGCAGGGAGCAAAGTTAACAGGGAAATGAGCCTCTAGTGGACGGGCCGGCAGGTGCAAAGTAACAGGAATGAGCCTCTAGTGGACGGGAAGGCAGGGACAAAGTAGACAGGGAATGAGCCTCTAGTGGAGACGGGCAAGGCAGGGAGCAAAGTACCCAGGGAAATGAGCCTCTATGGGACGGTCAGGCAGAGAGGCAAAGTGACAGGGGAAAGGAGCCTCTAGTGGACGGGTCAGGCAGGGGAGCAAAGTGACAGGGAAATGAGCCTCTAGGTGACGGGCAGGCAGGAGCAAAGTAACCGGGAAATGAGCCTCTAGTGGACGGGAGCAGGCAGGGAGCAAAGTGACAGGGAATGACTCTATGGACGGGCAGCAGGGAGCAAAAGTAAACAGAAATGAGCCTCTAGTGACGGCAGGCAGAGAGCAAAGTAACAGGAAATGAGCCTCTAGTGGACGGCAGCAGGGAGCAAAGTGACAGGGAATGAGCCTCAAGAGGACGGTCAGGCAGGGAGAGCAAAGTGACAGGGAAAATGAGGCCACTAGTGGACGGTCAGGCAGGGCAAGCAAAGTGACAGGGGAATGAGCCTCTAGTGGACGGGCAGGCAGGGAGCAAAGTGACAGGGAAATGAGTCCACTAGTGGACGGCAGGCAGGGAGCAAAGTAACAGGGAAAATGAGCCTCTAGTGGACGGGCAGGCCAGGGAGCAAAGGTGACAGGGAAATTGAGCCTCTAGTGTACGGGCAGGCCAGGGAGCAATGTGACAGGGAAATGACCTCTAGTGTACGGGCAGGCTGGGTGCACAGTAAAGGAAATGAGCCCTCTAGTGGAAGGCAGGACAGGGAGTCAAAGTGACAGGGCATGAGCCCTCTAGTGTACGGCCATGGCAGGGAGCAAAGTAACAGGGATTTACCTATGCAAGGTTTTTACAAATAGTTTACATGGACCAGCTACAGCCATACCATGAAAATTTCCCTAGTACCTAAATCCATTAGAATAGGAAAAGAAAAAGAAAAGAAAGAAAAACGAAAACAAAATCATTCTCTTCTCCCGTCATGATCCCTTCACCCTTAATCTGCATGGCATGCCTTGATTGTCTGCCTCACTTCTATCAAAGCATCCACTGAAAATCAGTTTGTCCTAACCATCCCTACAGATCACCTGTAAGGTATGGTTAATATTGCTCATAGCCCAGCTGACCACAAAGGGCCTTATCAGGGCTGTCATAACATTGAAGACGGACTCACAAGCATCAAAAAAAACACACAAAAAAACAACCCATTTAACACATCTCGTTAAAAACAAAACTTCTAAAAACGAACTAGAAACTATGTTAAAAACCATTCTTCCATAAGAAAATCTAACATCAGATGAAAAATGTTAATCTTTTATTCAGAAAAAAAAATTTTCAAAGATCACGTCAATAGCGGGACATTTCGAACAAGGTTTTTCATGAGTCTGGCTGTAAATAGTTTATGTCTCACATCGTGCAAGGTCCCAACACTCTAAGAGAATGCACCCATAGAGCTTCTTCACCTTTTAAAAAGATAAGAATGGTGTGAAAGACGCGTAGCCTGTACGGCCACAAGACTGGTTATTGTCTTTATGGTCATCTTGGGAACATGGTTAGAGGGAGTCATTTTCTGAAGTGAGAAAAAAATCGACTGTAGACACACCTCCTGTCGACAGTGAGAAAAAAAATCCTGTAGACACCCTCCTGTCAACAGTGAGAAATGGGGAGTTTGTATACACTCCCTGTTTTTGGCTAGTATACTTACCCATGTCAGACCATAGCAATCAACCAGCAGATTAGTCACTCTAGCCAGGTCCGAATTTTTGTGGCTAATGCAGTAATAAGACCATCACGTGACGCCGCACGCCTACTTCCGGCAGGGAAAAGCCGTGTAAACTCCTGTTCCTACATTCAACGAGGCCCTATGCGCAAGGTAACCCCAGAACCATAGCGCTAGTTGGGAAGGTAGGGTGGGCATTGGAAGTCTGACAGGTAAGTATACAAGCCAAACAGGAGTAAAATTCAAACTCCTCCATTATTGGTCGCTCATATACTTTAACCATGTCAGACCATAGCAGAATTCAAAGTATGAGGAGGGCTTAGTGCCCTAATGGGTTCTCTTGGGGTTGAGCAGAGGAAACAAGTATAAGAGGCAGCGTTAGCCGAGAGAAGTCCCTAGAACCATCAATTCCCTGTGGCATGCGGGACACTGGCGCCTTATAAATAAACATAAATGAAGGAGGATTTTCCCGGATGCCAGTAGGACAGGAGGTGATAGACGATTACCAATTAGTAGTGAGACAAGCTGCTGCGGTATTGCTAACTGTTGGCGACAAGTGTTCCAGTGGCCAGCAGCCCAACAATAGTGTCGCCGGGTGAGAAGAAAAAGGACGTGTAGGTAGTAAGATCCTTGATACGCCTAGGTGCCAGAGATGCGGAGTCTAGATCAATGGGGAACAGATTGTTATGAGAAAAGTGCCTCTCGTATAGAAAAAGTGTGTCTTGGGAGCGAAAAGGCATCCGAGGATGCGCGGAGCGAGTTTTCCCAGTAGACCGGATAAAATGGAGATACGAGCTCATTCGGAAAGAGCCTAATAGCGTAAGAGAACGCGAGATATGGAATAGAGAAGTGTCCTACATTTGAGGTGTTGAAAAGGACTGAGTATCTTATGTGGAAACAGAACACACACACCGCTACCCCCCAACAAATCACAATAACTATACCGTCGTGATGCGGGGACTATATCGATCTGTCGCAATACACACACACACACACACTACTCTACCTGACTTATATAACCTGGGCAGACAGTAACTTCACATTAGCTTCATCGCAATATTCCCACTCTACATACTAAATTAACTTCCTGCATGGTCTCTCTAATCAGCAATCTATATATGAGCGCGCGTTGCGCGTGTTGTGGATGTGTAATGTTACTCTCATCTATCTATTAGCTCCGTCCCCTGTATGATAGCAAAAGAATTAATCTATGGCGTGCGTGGCGAGGTAACTAGGGGTTGATTAAAAGAACAATCACTTTGTATGAGCGCGAGTTACAAATCGAGGGGGGGAATTTTATAAACACCATAATGAGAATTGAATATCTTTTTAGATAACTAACACTAACTAAATACTAAATTAAAAGTTGGTGTTTTTGTTAATACATGTATGTGAGTGACCACCCAAATCACGGAACTAGGGGGGGGGAGGCACACAACACTCTCTCTATCTCAATAAAAAATTATACTCTCTCTCTATTAGCGGATTTTAATATGCCCATTTCACTATTACTTTGACAAAGGAGGTAAGGATATAAATATTATCTCTCTCTCTCTCTCTCTCTCTATATAATAATGTAATAAAACACACACTAGATAATAACATACCGTTATAAAATTTACAGCGTATCTCATCTATATATCTCAGTGCCGAGTGTGGGGTGAAGCCTATATACTGAAAAGAATTGGAGTGTAATGGGGGACATCATAGAGTGTATTATTATTATTAGGTTGGTTGAGTCTGGTTTTGGTTGGTGGTGAATTGTCTCTCTCTTGAGAGAATGGTGTGAGGGTGAGATAAGTAGGGGGAAAAGGAATAGGGGAGCGAGAGCGTGCGTATGAAGGGGAGGGTTGGATGATGGGGGGGGGGGGGGGGGGGGGGGTGGGGGGGATTGTGGGGGTATTTGTAGGTGTGGTAGGTAGTTGTTTGTGGGGGGAGGGTGGAGGTTTTTGTGAGACACCTCTGATTGGTTTTTATGTTGTTGGGTTGGTTGGATCTCTATCTCTGTGAGAGAGGTGGTATGGGGAAGTGATGATGATGGATTTGTAGTGGTTTGGGGTATTATTAAGGAAGGTTGTTTTTGTTTTTTTAATTTTGTGATGGGTTTAGTTTTGTGTTTAGGGGTTTGAAAGGTGTGGTACACAAGTGTTTTTAGGAGGGGGGGGGGTGGGGGGTTGGTGGGAGAGGGTGTGGTTGGTAGGGTTGGGGGTGTGGGGTTTGTTTGGGGGGGGGGGGGGTTTGGGGTTGGTAGTGGAGAGTTCATCTGGGTGGTTATTGGTTGGGTAATGATTATGGTATAGGGTTATTAATAACTATAAGTGGATCTTGATAGTGAGGAGTGTGTGGTTTTTTATATTGTGAGTGGGGGTTTTATAAGTATATTGTGTAGGTTGGTAGAATATATGGTTTTTTTGATAGGTGGTTTTTTTGTGTGTGTAGTTTGAAAAAAAATTTAAAAAAAAATTTTTTTTTTTGGGAAAAAAAAATTTTTAAATTTTTTTAAAAAAAGGTTTTTTAAAAAACCCCCCCTTTTTTCCCCCAAAAAAATTTTAAAAAAATTTTTTAAAACAAATTTTTTTAAAATTTTTTTTTTAAATTTTTAAAAGGGGGGTTTTTTTAAAAATTTTTAAAGGGGCCCCCCAAAATTTTTTTTTTTTTTTGGGGGCTTTTTTTTTAAAAAATTTTTTTCCCCCGGGGGGGGGGGGGTTTTTTTTTTGGGGGGGGGGGGGTTTTAAAGGGGGGGGGGGGGGGGGGGGGGGGGAAAATTTGGGGGTTTTTTGGGGGGGGGGGGTTTTTTTTTTTTGGGGGGGGGGTTTTTTAAAAATTTTTTTTTTTTTTGGGTTTTTTTTTTAAAAAAAAATTTGGGGGGGTTTTTTTTTTATTTTTTTTTTTAAAATTTTTTTTTTTTTTTAAAAATTTTTTTGGGTTTTTTTTTTTGGGGGGGAAAAAAAAAAAAAAAAAAAAAGGGGGGGGGGGGGGGGGAAAGGGGGTTTTTAAAGGGGGGGGTTTTTTTGGGGGGGGGGGTTTTTTTTTTTAAAATTTTTTTTTGGGGTTTTGGGGAAATTTTTTTTTGGGTTTTTTTAAATAAGGGTTTTTTTAAAAAAAAAAATTTTTTTTTTTTTTTTTTTTAAAAAAATTTTTTTAAAAAAATTTTTTTTTAAAGGGTTTTTTTTTGGGGGGAAAAAAAATTGGGTTAAAAATTTTTTGGTTTTTTTTTTTTGGGGGGGGGGGGGGGGGTTTTAAAAAGGGTTGGTTTTTTTTTTTTTAAAAAAAATTTTTTTTTTTTTTTTTTGGGGGGGGGGGTTTTTTGGAAAAATTTTTTTGGGGGGTTTGGGTTTTTTTTGGGTTTTTTTGGGTTTTTTTTTTTAAAAAGGGGGGGGGGGGAATTTTTTTAAAAAATTTGGGGGTTTTTTTTTTTTTTTTTAAAAAAATTTTTTGGGGGGGGGGTTGGGGGGTTTGGGGGGGGGGAATTTTTTTTTGGGGGGGGGGGGGGGAAAAGGGGGGGTAATTTTTTTGGAAAAAATTTTGGGGGAAAAAAAAAGGGGAAAAGGGGGGTTTTTTTTCCCCCCCTTTTTGGGGAAAAAAAACCCGGGTTCCCCGGGAAAAGGGTTTGGGAAATTTTTTTTAATTTCCAAAAAACCCCGGGGGGGGGGGGTTTTTTTTTAAAGGGTTTTTTTTAAAAAAAAAAAAAAAAATTTTAATTTTTTTGGGGGGCCCCAAAAATTTTTTTTTTTTGGGGGGGGGGGTTTAAAAAATTTAATTTTAAAAAATTTTAAAAAAAAATTTTTTTTAAAAAAAAAAATTTTTTTTTTCCCCCCCTTTTTTTCCCTTCCTTTCCCAAAAAAAAAAAAATTTTTTTGGGGGGGCCCTTTTTGGGAAAAAAAACCCCAAAAAAAAAAACCCTTTTTTAAAAAAGGGGGTTAAAAAAACCCCCAAAAAAAACCCCCCCCAAAAAATTTTTTTTGGGGGAAAAAATTTTCCGAATTTTAAAAATTTTTTGGAAATTTTGGGGGGGGGTTTTTTTTTTTTTTTTGGCTTTTTTAAAAATTTTAAAAAAAAGGGAAAATTTTTGGGCCCCTTTTCCCAAAAACCCCCCCCAAAAAAAAAAAAACCCCCCTTTTTTGGGGGGGGGCCCCAATTTTTAAAAAATTGGGGGGAAAAAATTTTTTTTTTTTCCCGGGGGTTTTTTTTTCCCCCCAAACCCCCTTTAAAGCCCCGGATTTTCATTTTGTTTTTCTATTTTAAACCCTTTTTTAAAAATTTTTTTTTTTCCCCGGGCCCTAAAAAAATTTTTTTTAAAATTTTTCCCCTGCCCCCTTTCAATTTTGTTTTTGGTTTTTTTGTCTTTTTGTTATTGGTTTTGGTTTTTTACCATTTTGTTTTCAAACCCCCCTTTTTTCTTTTCTTTCTTTTTCCCTTTTTGGGCTAAATTTTCCCCCTTTCCCCCCCCCAAAAAAATTTTAAGCCCCCTTTTTTTTAAAACCATTTTCCCTATTTTTTTTCCCTTCCCGGGGTTTTTTATTTGGGTCCCGCGGTTTTTTAAGGGTTTTTTTATTTTTTGGGGGTTTTTGGGTTTTTTTAAATTTTCTCCCTCTTTCCCCCCCCCGCCTTTGGTTCCCCACCTTGTTTTTTTGTTTTCTTTGGGGGTTTATTTGGGGCCCTTTCCTTTCTTTCCCCCATAAGGTACCCCTTTTAAAAGGGGGCATAATTTTTTTTTACTTTTTGTGCCCTACTTTTAATTCCCCCATTTGTTGTTTCAATTTTTTAATTTCTCCCCCCACAAACTTTGTTTTTTTTCCTTTTAAAAAATTCCGTTTTTGGGTTGGCCGCTTATGGCCCCTGGGAAATTTTTTTTGGGGCCCCAAAAAAACCCTTTTTGTCTTTTTTTAAATTTGGATTTTTGGGTTTGGGGGGCCCCCCCCACTTTTAAAAAAAACTGTTTTTGGGCCCCCCATTTTTTTTTTTAAAATTTTTCCCCTTTTTCTCCCCTTTTGGGGAAAAATTTTTCCCTTTTTTTTAAATTTTTTTTTGGGAAAAGTAAAAATGAAAACCCATTTTTTTAAGAAAATTCGGGTTTTCCCAAAAAAGACGGGAAATTAAAGGAACAATTTAAACCCTTTTTTTTAAATTCCTTTTCCCCCCCAAATTTTTTGTAAAAAAGGGAAAAATTTTTTTTTGGGGAAAATAAAAAAGGAATTCAAAAAAAATTTTTCAAATTTAAAAATTTTTTAAAAAAATTTTGGGATTTTTTGTTGCCCAAAAAAAACCTTTTTTTTTGTTTTTAAAAATTTATTTTTTTTAACCCCAATTAAAGGGGTTTTCCCATTTTTTTTTAGGGGGGAAAAAGTCAATTTTTAACCTGGGAAAAAAAATATTAAAAATGGGGAAAAAAATTTAATTCTTCATTGGGGTTTTAAAAGGAGGGGCTTTAAACCCTTTTTTAAAAATGTTTTGGGGGTTTTAATTTTTCGTTTTAAATTTAATTTTCTTGGTTTGTTTCCCTTTTTTTTGGTTCCCTTTTTTTCCTTTTTAAAAAAAATTGGGAGGGCTTTAAATTTTAAGAATTTTTCAAAATTTTTTTGGGAATTTAAAAAATTTTTTTTGTTTTTTTGGCGGTAAATTTTTTTTTTTAAAATTTAACAATTTTTTAAAAAAGGGGGGTTTTTTTTTACAATTTTAAAAAAAAGGGGGAAAATTCGCTTTTTGGGATAAAACTTTAAAGAAAAAACTTTTCAACCCCTGAGAGGCCAAAAAATTTTTTCCCTTTTTTTTGGTTTCTTTTTTCAAATTTTTATTTTTTTTAAAAAAAACATTTGTTTTTTTTTTTTTTTTTGGGGGGGGGGAAAAGGGGGGGTTTTAAAAATTTTTTTAAAAAAAAAAAACTTAAAATTTTTAAATTGGGGGTTTGTAAAAAAAATTTTCTTTTTCAAACAAAAAAAAAAAAACCAAAAGGGGCTTTTTTTTACTTTTTTGAGAAAAAAAATTTTATTTAAAAAAAGGGTTTTTTTTTTAAAGGGGGGGGGTTTTTTTTTTTTAAAAATTTTAAAAACCCCCAAAAAGGCCAAAAGGTAAAAAAAACCAAAAGGGGGTTTTCCCTTTTTTGCCCAAAAAAAACCTTTTTTCCCTTTTTAAACTTTTTTTATTTTTAAAATTAAAAGATTTAAAAAAATAAAAGGGGTTTGGTTTTTTGGTTTTCTGGGGTTTTGGAAAAGTTGGGGGTTTTTAAAATTTTTGTCAAACAGAAGCTTTTTCTTTTTTTTTTGGTAATAAAAAATTTTTAAAAAAAAAAAAAGGGATTTTTTTTCCCTTTTAAACCCCCCAAAAAAAAAATTTTTTTTTTTTTTAAAAATTTTTTTTTAAATTTTAAAATTTTTTCAAATTAAAATTTTTAATTTCCCAGAAAAAAATTTTTTGTTGTTAATCCCAAAAATTTTCGTGTTTTTTAAAGGGGGGGAAAAAAATTTTCAAAAGTTAAGAATTTTAAATAAAAAAATTTTAAAAAATTTTTTTTTTTGGGGAAAAAAAAATTAAAAAATTTTAAAATTTTTTTTAAAAAAAATTTTTTTTTTTTGGTTAATTTTTGGTTAAATTTCAAATTAAAAATTTTAAAAAAAGGGGGAAAAAGGGGTTCCATTTTTTTTGGTTTTTAAAAAAAAACTCAAAAAGGGAATTTGACAAATTTTTTTTTTGGGGGAAAAAATTTTAAATTTTAAAAATTTTTTTTCCCCAAAAAAAAAATTTGAGAAATAAAGGGGTTTTGGGTTCAATTTAAACTTTTAAAAAAATTTTTTAAAAGGGGTTGTTAAAAATTAAAAAAAGGGTATGAAACGAAACTTAAAAAATAAATTATTTTTTCGGGAAAACTTTTTTTTTAAAAAAACCCAAAAAATTTTAAAAACCCAAGAGTTTTAAAAGGAAAGTTTAAGTTAAAGTCGAAGGGTTAAAGAAATATTTTAAAAAATGGAAAAATTTTTAAGGCCCCCAAAAAGCGCCCATTAAACTTTTAAAAAGTTGAAGGGAAAATTTTTTTTTGGGGGGGGGGTTTTAAAAGGGGGGGTGTCTAAAGTGAAATTTTGGGGGAAACAAAAATCTTTATTTAAAAGGGGGAAAATTTTTTTTTTTTAAAAAGGGTTCCCAAAAAAAAAAAAAAAGGGTTTTGTAGATTGACCAGAAAGAATTTTTATTTTTTTTTCCCGGGGTCTTGCCATGAAAAAAAAAGGTATTTATTTTAAAAAAGGGAAAAACGAATTTTGAAATTTTTTTAAAAAAAATTTTTTAAAATAAAAGGGAAAAATTTTGGTTTAAAAAAATAAAGTTTTTTAATAAAACCAAAAGGGTTTATATTTTTTGGGTGGGGCCCCCCCGTTAAAAAAAGGGGAAAAATAAAAATTTAAAACCCAAAAAATTAAAAAGGGGGCCCTTAAAAAAAACCCGGAAAATTTTGGTTATTTTTGGGGGGAACTGGAAAAAATTTTGGGAAAAAGGGTTTTTTTGGGGAAATCAGGGGAAAAAAAAGGGGGTGGGGAAATTTAGGGAATTAAAAAGGGAAAAAAAAAATCCCAGCAAAAAATTTTAAAAAAAACAAAATTTTTAAAAAAAAATAAACAAAATTTTTTGGGTTTTAAAAAATAAAAAATTTTAAACCCAAAAATTAAAGGGCCAAAAATTTTTAAAAAAAAAAAAAAAATTTCAAAAAAATTTTTAAAAAAAAATTTGCAAAAGAAAAGGGGTTTTCCGGGCCCTTTTGGGGGATTTTTTCCCCAAAAAAAAACCCCTAAAACCCAAAAAAAAATTTTTTTTAATTTTTTTTAAAAAAATTTTCCTTTTTGGGGTAGACTTTTTGAAAAAACTTAGGTTTTTTCCCCAAAAAAAGTGTTTTTAAAAAAATTTTTTATGAAAATTGTTTTTTTGAATTAAAAGGGAAATTTCCCCGGGGTAATAAAATTCCTTTAAAAAAATTGGGGTTTTTTTCCCCGTTTTTTTTTTGAAAGGGGGGGGGCCCCCTTATTGGTGGGGTTTTTTTTTCAATTTTTATTTTGTTTTTATGTTTTTTAACCCTTTTCTTTGGAAAAATAAAATAAATTTTTTTAAAATTTTATTTGGTTAAAAAAAATGATTAAACAAAAAGCAGGAAAATTTTAAAACTAGCCCCCCCCAAAAACCCCCCCCCCCCCAAAAAAAAACCCCCCCCCCCCCCCTTTTTTTTGAAATTTTTTTGGGAAAAAATGTTAAAAAAAAATTTTTTTTGGGGCAAAATAAGGGTTTAAAAAGTTTTTTTGGTTTTGGGGTTTTTTTTAAAACCCCAAAATAAAAAAAACCCCCCGTTTGGGGGGTATAAAAAAAAAAAAGTTTTTTAAACCTTTTTAACATTTAATTTGGGGAAAGGGAAATTTTTTTAATTTTAAAATTTTAAATTTTCTTAAACCAAAAAAAAAGGAAAATTTATTAAAATTTGCAAAGTTTTTTTTTAAAAAAATTTTTTTTGATTTTTTTTAAAAAAAAAAAAATTTTTTTTAAGGTTTTTTGTTTTTTTTAAAATTTAACCCAATTATTTATTTAAATTTTTTAAATAAAAAATTTAATTTTTTTTTAAATCCCCTTTCCCCCTTTTTCCCCCCCCCTTTTTCCTGGGAATTTTCCATTTCCCTTTTTTGGGGTTTTTTTTTTTTTTTTCATTTTTTTTACTTTGGGTTTTTCACAATTTTTTAAGGGAAAATTTTAAAGGTTTTTGGGGAAGTTTTCCCCTTTTTAAAAAAATTATTTTTTAAAAAATTTTTTTTTAAAAACTTTAAAAAATTTTTGTTTTTTTTTTTTTTTTAGAAACCTTTCAAAATTTAAATTTTTAAAAAAAAAATACTTTGTTTTTCAAAAATTTTTAAAATTTTTTTCAAAAAACGTTCCTTTTAAAATTTTTTCCCTGGTAAATTTTAAATTTTAAAACCCCCCAAAAAAAATTTTTTAAAAAAAAAACCCCTTTTTTACTAAATTTCCCATATTTTTCCAAATTTCTTTTTTTTCCCCCCTAATGGGTTTTAAATTTTTTACCCCGGACACCTTTGGCCCTCAAATTTTTTTGTAAAACCCCCCTTTTTAAATTTTTAAAAAATTTTTTGTGTTAATGTTTCAGCATCTTTGTATCTTGAAGCTTTGTCAATGACTGTAAGTGGCCGTACTTAAATCTTTTTCGTCTAATCGTATTCATGGGGTTAATATAGAAGATCCATTTGTTGGGTGTTATTCGGAGTTATATTCACAAAGTGTGGTCTTTGTATTCGTTTTGGCGCTGGTAGATAAAATTTGCAAATCGCTTGGTTAGATAACATTCTTTTGCTGTTTGTTCCACTGACTCACGCTTGCTTGGCTAAGCTTTTTAATTGCTGTTATTCCCTTCCAATATCCTTTTGGAGTTTTAATAGATTTTGTACATTTTTTTCAGCCAATACCTTTGTGCAACAAAATACCACAGCGGGTCATGCCAAAGGCAATATAAAATATTTCTTGCATCTTTTGTTTTTCTGGATGGTTGTAAAAATCGCTGCATTTTGGTGGAGGGCAATGTTTCAACTGGTTTGCCTGTCAATTGAAATATTTCTTTTTTTGCCTGGTCAAATCTTTAAATGTGTAAGTGCATGTCCCTGTTGTTTAAGTCTGTCGTTAATAAAATCTATGCTCCATTCTTTGCTTTACATAGGTGTATTGTGCAGCAGCTAGTTGCTCCATAAGCTCTGTTATGTCTTTTTCTCTCATTGTTATTTTGTAGTTTACTAAATGCGTAATTACTTCCGCTGATAGCAGCGCTTGACCACTGCGAGCCTATCATCATTACGAGTTGAAGCCATTTTTATAAATGTATTTTTTAATTTTACATATTGATACTGTCTGGATTATTCCTTGCTTAACTAGAAAATCTTTCGTAGCAAATGAAGCTGTAATAACAGCAATCAACTTTGCTGAGTCTACAAAGTTTGTTTGCCAAGATCTGCTGGTTTTATTCTTAACAAGCTTTACAAGCATCGTGTTCCTACACTTTAGGCCTCCAATAACAGCAAGAATGGTCTATACAAGGTTAGTAATTGTTTTTTCGGCGCTCATTTTTAAAAAATAAAAATAATATTTATTTATTAATAAAACATGAAACTGCGATGATTTACTTACCTGAACTTACAAATGACCAAGTTGATGACCAAAGCTATATGCGCCAAAAGGAAAGGCGTATTCCTTTAGCAGCATGTGGATAAACAAAAACAGTACCTTGGAAATGAATTTAGCATTGAACAGATTAACAAATGTCACCGCAAGAATGTAAAGTATCACAATAGGTATGAAGCGGCAACTGGTGGTCAAGAGAGGGTAAAAATAAGTGTTGGGCAAACCACGGTTCTTAGTTTGTACACTAAATAGTTAGTAGATTTGTCCCATGATTCTGAACAAGATTTTATGTATTATTTACGCAGGATCCCGTTTTACAAAGTCATTAGCGTCTCATAAGGTGTGATCTATATTACAGATTTGGAACATTGTTATCGCCATTAATCATGGGATTAATTACTTTTAATCATATAGAATTTGTTCCCTTCAAAAATGACCGAGCCAGAAAATCAGCAGGAAACGTGATGGAGAAAGTGACAGTAAAAGCCTCCTTCATCTGGGCGTTGTTGCAAGCAGGAAAAAAATTAGCGAGTGGTACAAACAAAAAAAATTAATGTTGCAATCACAGATTATAAACTAATAATGGAAAAATAACACCGCCAAAACGCCAGCTGTAAATACACAAGCTGATTCAAGACCTACAACACCAAGTCGTCCATGGATTATTTGGATTACAAAGAGTTGGCATTTTTTGGCGTTATTGCTGTTGGTGGGGGTGGTTATTACGTTTATAATTTTTTTTTTAAATATTGATACTGTTGGAAAAATTTTTTGCAAATGTTTTCTGCTTTAAAATAAAAGAATATTTTGTAGTTTTCAAATTTTGAGATTGTGGTTTTTTTTTAAAAAGGGGTTTTAAAGCATGTTTCCACCTTTTCCTAAAACAAAAAGGTTAATTAAAGTTTTTTGGGCCCATTTTTAAAAAATAAAAAAATTTTTTTAATAAAATGAAATGTATTTCCCTGTTACTACAATTAGCCCAATATATAAAAGGGAAAAACGATTTTTGCTTGGGAAAAAAAATATTGGAAAAGTTTTTAAAAAATTAAAAAGCCCCGATTTAAAGTTTCAAAGGTTGAGGCAATGGGAAAAAGGGGAAAAAGGTTGGGGGCCGGTTTTTTAAAAAAAAAAAACCCCCCAAAAAAAAAAAAAAAAACCCAAAATTCAAAAAACAAAAAAAAAAAAACCGCCCCAAAATCTTTTTCCATTTTTGGGGTTTTTTAAAATTAAAAATTTTAACTTTAATAAAAATGTAAAGACTTTAGAAAGAGAAACAAATGCTTTGTGAAAGGGCCCCTTTCTTAAGACAAACCGTTACATGATACGATTCATGGGCAATGTATGTCACGGGCAGTCTGTTACAATAGAACGATTGATGTCAATGTGTATCACAGCCCGTTACACAGTACGATTGATAGGCAATGTGGTGTCACAACCTGTTATAACGGTACATTGCTAGTGCATGTAATGGATGGTGACTGACCGCCCCTCAGCGCCGTGGAGAAACAACAGTGACAGGACTGCGAAGAAAGATGTGCGTAGTGGAGCGCAGCTGCAGGTCAACTGTTTGACTGTCCATCAAAAGAGTACAAAAGAAAACTGAACTCTACTCTACGTTTACTAAGAACGTCCAAGTGAAATACTATAGTGCCTTATTGCCGATTGTACCTCTTTCAAAACTAATTGTAATGTGCAGGGCTTGGTCAGCTCTTGGGCACAGGTCAAGTTTCCCCCCTCCCAGCAACCTTGAACCCATGCCACTTCCAAGAAACGTTTCCTCTCGCTTTTTTTCATGAGAAAGTGTCAAAAATATGGCTTGATTTGGATTGCCCAAACGCTGGCCCACCAAATTTCAACATATTTAACGCCCCAAGCTTAGCCGTTTGACACAGTGTCTGAATCGTCGTCTCAGAACTTATTTCCAAGTCTGCTACAATGGCTGTGATCTTGACCCAATCCCCACCAACCTCACCAACAGAATCTTGCCATCTTGTCTTGCCCCCAGTTTTCAGAGAATTAAAAATGTTTCTCTGGCTACTGGCCTGTTCCTGGATGTGTTTTAAACATGCTCTTTGTAGTTTCCTCTTCTAAAGAAAAAAAAAAAAAAATGCCTATGTCCTGATAACTTAAAAACTTTAGACCTGTTTCTTCTCACCTTCCTTTTCCTCAAACTCCTGGAAAAGGTTGTCTTTGTGCGACTTGAACGCCATCTGTCCCAGCACAATCTGTATTAAATTAACCATCCTGCTTACAGACTAGATCACAGTACCGGAAACAGCGTTGCTTTGTGTGACTGACAGTCCCTTCAGGTCCCTGACAAGACAAAAAAGCACGCTCTGACTTTGCTACTTTGCTAGATCTCAATGCCGCATTTTGACACATCGACCACAGTATTCTTTAAAATAAAAGATCGATCGGTGTCGTTCGGTATCAACAGACAACTGCATTAGAATGTTTCGGTCATACCTGACTGCATAACACAATCTGTGGTCTGTTGTGGCAAGGTCTCCTCTCCCCTCCCCTGACTTTGGTGTGCCCCAAGCGCACGTTTTGGCCCCCCCTTCCTCTTCTCTCTGTATATTCAAACCTCTATCTGTGGTCATTGAGGAAACACGGAAATTTCCTCATCAGAAATTTTGCCCGATGACAACCCAGCTGCACGACGCTGCTGAACCTGCTGCATTCCAACGTTTGTATCGGAATTTGAAACTGTGTTTCCAATCTGTTAAATCATGGTTGCTTAAAATAAGCTTAAGCGAAAATGATGAAAAAACAAGGCTCTGTTGGTGCAGCACCTCATTCTGTTTTGGATCGCATTTCTGAAAAATTCTATTCATGCTGGAACAACAAAAGTCCCTTTGAAGACAGTGTGAGGGATCTGGGTGTCCATTTTGGATAGTAACGACTGTCCATGAATGTCCAGATCGGTCACCGTGTCGTTTCAGCCTATTTGTCCTTTGAGAAAGATCGCGTCAATTTTTTTTCGCTAAAGATCTTACCCAGAAAGGGACTTCCCAACATGTCAAAACTCGATTACTGGAACACATTCTTGCCATTCTTCCCTCTGTCGATATAAAAACCGACTTCAACGTATACAAAAACATTGCAGCCAGACTTGTTTTCCAAAAGTCCCAAAGAACCCACACTACATCTCTGTTAGTTAGAACTAGCATTGGCCTTCCCCATTCAAGGCCGCATTCAGTATAATCTCGCAACACTTCCATCCCGACACTTTGATGAACATTGCCTGCTTATCTTCCAACACACTGGTCACTATCAACCCGCTCGCCACTCGACCGCTTCTAGCAGTGACAAAACTTCTCAAGCTTCCCCCGCATGAATCTGAAAACCTTTTGCCAACGTTTCTTTCAGTTATCAAGCCCCCCTTGTCCTGGAACACCCTCCCCTCCCAGCTCCGCTCTTCCAACAGACTCGCTCTGCTTTCAAATCTGGTCTCAAAACGCATCTCTTAGAAGTCCTTTTGTCTTTCTACATAGGGTACAGGTTAATGCGTGTATCCTCCCATGCATTCTCCATCCTTTTTTGCCTCTTGTATGTGCACGCGCGCTTCCGTGCCTGAACTCTTATGTACTTTTGCGTGTGTGCGTTCGTGTGTGTGCGTTTACGCGCGTGGGTTTTTGTTGCTCGTGTTGAGTTTGCCCGGTGTGTGTGTGTGTGTGTGGTGGTGTGTGTGTGTCTGTGGTGTGGTGCTCCCTTCTGCATGTTTTTTTATTATTGTATCCCGTGCAGGGTTCACGAATTGGCAGGCGGGTGGGGGTGGGGGTCGGGGGGTGGGGATGGGGGCTGGTTCTTTTCATGCTATTCCCAAATTCAGTCGAGCGTTGTTTCATATAATGGCCCATGTGTGTGGTGAGTGTGGGGTGGCGTGTGTGTGTGTGTTGTGGGGGGGGGGGGGGAGATAGAGTGGGGGGGGATGTGGCTTGTTCATTCGTTTTAGTGAAAGGTGGTTGCTGTGCTTTGTGACCTATTGTTTTGAAGCCTTTTTCTCAGTATTGTGCAATTTTATGGAAACTTTTATTTTTTCCCTGTATTGTGAAGCGCTCCGTGAGGATGTCTTCTTCTTGCATCGAGGAGCGCTATATAGCTCGATTTATTATTATTATTATTATTATTTTAATATCACAACCGGGTAACATGTGTGATTGATGTGCATATTCACAACCTGTTACATGGTACGAATGAACGGGCAATATATATATATATATATATATAATATATATATATATAATATATATATATATGTCTATCGCAAGTCGTTACATGATATCATTGGATGTCTAATGTACTGACCAACCTGTGACATAAGTTTTGAAGACTATTGAAGCCATTTTGTGTGTGTGTGTGTGTGTGTGGTGTGTGTTGTGTTTTTGTATGTGTGTGTGTGTGGTGTGTGTGTGTGTTGTGTGTGTGAGTGTGTGGTGTGTGTGTGTGTGTGTGCTTGTTGGCGTGTGTGTGTGTGTATGTGTTGTGTGGGTGGTGTTTTTGTGTGTGTGTGTGTGTGTGTGTGTGTGTGTGTGTGCGTGTGTGTGTGTGTGTGGTGAGTGTGTGTGTGTGTGTGTGTGTGTGTGTGTGTGTGTGTGACACAAGATGCAGTGTTCTGTGACAACGATGAGCATCTGGAAGATAATGTGCTGGACGATGTGATGGCATCTTTGTTGGCAACTCATGTTTTCGTACTTCCAAGACCCTGGTAGTTTGGCCAGGTAGGCTCTCTCTCTCTCTCTCTCTTCTCTCATTCTCCTTCTCCCCTCTCTCCTTCTCCGTCTCTCCTCTCCTTTTCTCCTCTCTCTCTGTTTTCCCCCCTGCTCTCGCCTCTCTCCCTTCCCTCCACTCTGTCTGGTCTGTCTGTTTTTCTGTCTGTGTATAAGTCTGTACTGTCTGCCTGTCTGTCCTGGCTCTCTCTTCTCTGTCTCTCGTCTGAAAACGCGTCATTATCACAAAATGGCTTCCCATGGCTGGTGAGGAAATGTTGTGTATTTACGTAATGGTATAATGGTTCAGTCCGATTTTTTGATTTCTTTTCTGCTCTTTCTCTCCCTAATCGCGCCTCCGAATTGTGAAGGGGTCTATATGCTTAAAACACCATAAATTATTTGATCTACTAGTCTTGAGTCTCTGTCTCTTTCGTCTCTCTCTGCTCTTTCTCCTTCCTGCACACGCGAGCCACCCCTCCTCCTCGGCATGTTGATGTGTATCTTTAATACCATTTTTGTCTTATGTGTCAGAGAATCGTGAACTTTTTTTTATTAATGGTGGTCCCTGACAGAAGGTGTTTCTGGTGCCTGTCCATGGGGGACGCGAAAACATACGATGATGTCCCACACGTCTGTCCTGAATTCATGCATCAGCACTGGGAACCCTGTTGCGAGTGTCCGCTCCACTCCTTCATGTTGGTCCACCCAGGACCTCTGGGATGTCTTTTCCTGAGACGTCACTTTCCCCCCCCGGTACCCCCCCCCCCCGCCCCCCCCCCCCCCAGTTTCCCCATACTGTGCCCTTTAGCGTAGTCTTGGACAGGAGTCTTAGTAAGATACATGTCCCGCCCTTCCACTGTATAGCTGTGGGGAAGTCTTTAACATGGAAGTCATGGAGAGCTGTAGGTCCGCCTCGTCGCTGTGCCGCAATAGAAATGGTCTCAGTAAAGTTCTCACTGCAAAGTACCGACAACGTGACACTTTACGATGTAGAATAGCCTTGGATAGCAAAATGTAGTCCGTCCTCCACTGTACTCTATAGATAGTCTAGGACAGAGTGATGTGGCGAGATACATGTCCACACTACGCTGTGCCCTGTAGAATGGTCTTGGACAGGAAAGTCAAGCCAGACATATGTCCCACCCTCCACTGAAAAAAACCCAGGTAGAATGGTCCCTAGGACAGGGAGACATTGTGGAGATACACGTCCACCCCTCCACTGTACCTCGTAGAATGGTCTTGACAGGAAGGCATGGTAAACACATTTTATTGCGTCCACTGTAAATATGATGAATGGATTTGAGGAAGAGTCAAGATAAGAACTCCCCCACCTTCCACTTTACCTTTAGAATTGTCAAGACAGGGAGTTATGTTGAGACAATGTCCACCATCCATTGTGCCATGTAGCCATGGTTTTCGTAAGGGAGTCGTGGAGAGATACATAATAAAATTTTTGCTGTATCCTGTAGAAAGGTCTGAGGCAGAAAAGTCATGGCGAGATTCATGATCCACGCCTCCACTGTAAACCTGCAGAATGGGTCTTTGGACAGAGCTCATAGCGAGAGGCGTAAGTCTACCCTCAACTGTAAAAACGGTCTTGAACATTCATGGCTAATTGCATGTCCAACATATGCACCCGTATAATAGTCTTGGACAGTGAATCATGGTGAGACACATGTCCACCACTCACTAATGCCTCTAGATTATCCTTAGACGAGGGGGTCATGGGAAATAAATATCTACAACCCTTCATGGCTCCACATAGAATGGCTTGACCAGGATTCATGGAGAAATAAATGTCCATCCTCCAGTATAGATATGCCACACGTGCACGATGTTGTTATGCTGATGGTATTAGATAGTGCCAACAACGTTACACATTTGTTTGCTGACGGGGTAGATAGGGCATCACCCTACCACATGATGTGTCTCACGGCCATGGATAGTGCAACACCTACACATGGTTGTGTCTCACAGTATGGATAGTGCAACAGACACCCACACAGTAGTGTCTCACTGTGCAACACATACACAGGTCGTTGCTCATGGGAATAGCTAGTGCCACACCTACACAGTTATGCCTGTTTCCTATCATGCGGGAGAAAATATCACAATCCAGCAATGTGCGAGTGGTATCTGTCATTTAGACTGCTAACCACGAGAACTTACTACGCTGCAACTACACGGTCATGTATTTGTGTGGTTCATTTTCCAGGCAATGTGTTGACTGCAGGCCTGTCCTTGTGCTGGACTCCCTGCAGGCCTCATGTGCCAAAGCGCGCGGCGATCCCGTCAAGGTGTCAGGACCTTCAGCGCCAAGGTAAGATCCTGTCCCATCCTGTTGTCACCTGTCTCCCAATCTGTCCCATCCTGTTGTCCTCTGGTCCCCAAACTGTCCCCATCCTGTTGTCACCCTGTCCCCCAACCTGTCCCCATCCTTTCTTCTCTTCTCTCTCCCCCCAAACTGTCCACATCCTTTATCACCTGTTCTCCCAACCTGTCCCATCCTGTTGTCCAACCTGTCCCCAAACGTCCCATCCTGTTGGTCATCTGTCCCCACCTGTTTCTCATCCTGTTGGCAACCTGTCCTCCCAAACTGTCCCCATCCTGTTGTCCATCTATACCCCAAACTGTCCCAACCTGTTGTCACCGGGGGTGTCCCCAATCTGTCCCATCCTGTTGTCACCTGTCTGCCCAACCTGTCCCCCAACCTGGTCCCATCCGGCGTCCTCTGTCCCCCAACTTCCCAGCCCGCTGTCCCTCTGTCCCCCAACCTGTCCCATCCAGCATTGTCCTCTGTCCCCCAAACTGTCGCATCCTTTCACCTTCTGTCCCCCCCAAACTGTCCCAGCTGTTGTCATCCTGTCCCCCAAACTGTCCCGTCCTGTTGTCCACTGTCCCCCCTATCCGGTCCTATCCTGTTGTCCATTATCCCCCAACCGTTCCATCCTGTTGTCCTGTGTCTTGTCCCCAACGTGTCCCATATTGTTGTCCTGTGTCCCCCAACGTGTCCCCATAATTGTTGTCCACTATCCCCCAACAGGACCCATCCTGTTGTCCTGTTCCCCAAACGGTTCCATCCTTTGTCATGATTCCCCAATCTGGTCCCCATCCTGTTGTCCTGTGTCCCCCAACCTGTCCCATCCTGTTATCCTTGTCCCCAAAGCTGTCCCTTCCGGTTGTCCTGTTCCCCCTAACCTGTGCCATCCTGTATTCTGTGTCCCCCAACCTGTCCCATCCTGTTTTACTGTGTCCCCTCAACCTGTTCGTCCTGTTGTCCAGTGGTCCCCGAACCTGTCCCATCCTGTTTGTCCACTGTCCTAAGCTGTCCCATCCTGTTGTCTTGTGTCCCCCCAACCTGTCCCACCCTGTTGGTCTTGTGTCCTCTCAACCTGTTCCATCCTGTTGCCCACACTCTGCCGACCTGTCCCATCCTGTTGTCCTTTTCCCCCAACCTTCCCATCCGGTTGTCCACTGTCCCCAACCTGTCCCATCCTGTTTGTCTTTTGGTCCCCCCAACCTGTCCCATCTGTTGTCTTGTTCCCCCATCTGTCCCATTCTGTTGTCTACTGTCCACCAACCTGTGCCCTATCCTCTTGCCTTTTTCCTAAACCTGCCCCATCCTGTTCTTCTCTGTCCCTGAGCTGTCCCATCCTGTTGTCCTGTGTCCCCCAAACGCTGCCCCATCCTGTTTTCCTCAGTCCCCAAACCTGTCCCAGTATGTTTGTCCTCTGTCCCTTAAATGTCCCATCCTATCGTCCCTGTGTCCCCCAACCTGTCCATCCCCTGTTTGTCCATGTGTCCAAAGGCTGTTCAATTCCTGTTATGGCACTGTCCCCAACCTGTCCCATCCTTTGTCCTGTGTCCCACCCAACCTGTCCCAACTTGTTTGTCCACTGTCCCCCTCCTGTCCCATCGTATTGTCCTGTGTCCTCCAACATAGTACCATCCTGTTATCCTGTGGTCCCCAACCTGTCCCCGTCCTTTTGCCCACACTCCTGTAACGTGTCCCCATCCTGTTGTCCACTGTCCCCAACTTGTCCTAATCCATGTTGTCCTGTGTCCCCCCAACGGTCCCCCATCCTGTGTCCTGTGTCCCCCAACCTGTCCCATCCTGGTGTCCTGTGTTCCCCCAGCTGTCCCATCCTGTCGTCCGGTGTCACCAACTAACCGTCCATCCTGTTGTTCCTGTGTCCCCCAACCTGTCCCATTCTGTTGTCCCGTGTTCCCCAGCTTGTAACTCTTGTTGTTCTTGTCCCCCAACTTGTCCCATCCTGTGTCCAGGCTGTCCCCCAACCTGTCCCATTCCTGTTGTCCTGTGTCCCCCAACCTGTCTCATTTCCTGTTTGTCCCGTGTACCCCAGCTTGTCCCATCTTGTTGTCCTGTGTCCCCCAAACTGTCCCATCCTGTGTCCACTGTCCCCCCAACCTGTCCATCCTGTTGTCCATGTCTCCCAACCTGTCCCGTCCGTTTCCAGTGTCCCCCAGTCCTGTCCCGCACCACTTTTCACTCTGAATCATTTTTTTAGGTTACAGCGGTGGTGGTGGGGGTGGGGGGGGGGGGGGGGGAAGGAGGGGGGGGGGGGGGGGGGGGGGGGGAGGGGGGGTAGCATGGAGCCTTTAAAGGAAGATATCAGCCTAGTAGGAAGATACTCTATGAAACAGCTTGCCAGTAACGGTCTATAGAGAAAACAACACTCCCCTACCCCCGGTCCCCCCATTAGACACGTGTCCCCGGTCCTAAACACCACATACTCTGAGGTATAACAGAGCGCCCGCCAAAGCATTCAAGTGACGACTGCTTAGAGCCTTTTTTTTTTTTATTTTTAAACTGTCAGAAATACTTTAAGAAAAGAAGCGCCTCCGGGATTTCGAACCCGTACTTCTTTGATGGCTTTAGCGTTTCACGTCATCACCTTTTGACACCTGTCTCAGCCTGATAGCCGTCGAACGCCAGTCTTTCCTAGTTGGGATATATTATTCATACTAGGATTTAGTATTGTTCCCTGCTTGACCAGATCCCACTGCATTTTTTTTTTTTTTTTTTTTTGCTGCCTTTGCTACTATATTCAGTGTCTTACTCTATGGTGGGGGTTTTGGGGGGTTTGAAACTCAGAATTAACTCAAACTGCTGGGCTATACTGGTGTAAATCTTCCTCAGTCAGGTAGATGATAGCTTCCGCCAGTCTGCGGTTCATATGAACCGGTCATTTTCACTGGATCATTTTGATGAAACTGAGTGGAGTGCGACATACATCCTCATGCCAGTGCACCTAATAATTTTCTGGATGCTTTCCCAGCTAGAAGGTATGCTGTGCATCTTATACATGCCTGTGTCCGTTTTCCCCTGATGTCACACTTAATTTCCAGAGCATAAATTGTGGACCTCCTGCCGTTAAGAACGTTTCTGACGAAGGCCTCCGGTGGCGTGGTATTCCTCCGGCAGTGTTGACTACTGCATGATCTCTATCACTTGGTTGTGCCATCTTGCTTTCTTCCCTGGGTCAGCGTGCTTTGCATAAACTCAAGACATATGCCACTGTTTTGTTTCCACAGATAGCGGAATTGTAGGGTCACGGTTTTCACCCATGTCACTTGGTTTTAATCGAGGGCAGGAGGCATATGCAGGTGTGAGGGATGAAGTTGATGCCGAGAGGAGACAGGCGCCATATTCATTCCTCGAGAAGACGTAGTTATTGGCTCCTGGTCAGCCTGCTGCTCTGCCCTCGGGCGCCGTTTTCAGGCGTCCTCTGCTTGCATTCCAGCTCTTGTATTACAGATTTCGCTCTTTAGAAAGAAAATGGATTAGTTACTTCCACACATACAGATAAACAGAATCACAAGACAGAATCACAATGCATTTCAAACCTCGTTGGGTCCTTCTTCCAGGCAAAAATAATAACATTTTCGACAGGGGAAACGAAGAAAGAGAAACCACATATCTCTCTAATATTAGGCTATAAAATGGTTTGTTGGATGAAAACGAGGCCATTTAAGGAGGGGATCGTGGGAGTTGACATAGTAAATGAATGACCGTGATAATTAATGGTAAAAGTTGGCAAATTAATCAGTAATAATAGTGGCTATGATGAGAACATATATAATAAGAGGAGGGATGCGGTAAATGTTTTTTTATGAAAAAGATAAAAGTGGAGTTGACGTGGCGGATGGGAAGGGGGGTTGGGGTGAAACAGTAGGTTTGTTTGTTTCTTTTTGTGATTATTGTTTTAATGGTATGAATATTAGTGACGGTATGAAATAGGGTGGACTGATGATATGCTCATGGTGAGGAATAGAATGATACATAAAAAAAACCCAATGGGTGATGATTGTAGTTATAGTAGTTTTATATGTTGGGAAGCTATAAGTAGGGGGTGGGTAATGCTAATAAGATTGGAAAGGATGGAAGTGATCAATGAGTGAGGAGCTATCGTTGTTGGGGAAAAGGGGGAGGGAAAGCCATCATATCTCTCTCTACCCTCACAATGTATGTACAGGGAGGAAGGGATGGAAAACTCATGTACCCAGTATTATTGGAAAAGTAAACAGTAACGTTGGATGGTGTTCATTGCAGTAGGTGAAAATAATTTTGTTTGTATTAAATGTGATCAATGTTGGTTGAGAAGAGCAGGAAACAATCAATGCGGCAAAGGGGTATCGTGTGTTGGGCGGGGGGGGTTGGGGTGAAACATGACAAAAGGAGAAAAAAGAAACACCCACATGCAAACAGTATTTTGGGTGAATGATGATCCTAATGAGGCAAAATGTGAGAAGTGAGATAGTGTTGGTATAGGTTAATAGTATAAACAATACTTGTTTGGAAGGGAAATAATGGAAAACGATCACTGGGAAAAGTGTGTTGACCTGCCAACCAAGAACAACAACAACACACACACGCACGCATGCACGCAACGGCACGCAACGCTACGCAAGCGCACACACACGACACACACACCCACCCACACATCACACAGACACACACACACCACACACAGCACTATAATCAGACCACCCTGATCACTACCATCATTAATATATCCATACCATTAAAACAATAAATACGAAACCAAAGCCCTATTGTATCATTCACCACCACCACCACCCCCCCCCCTCCACCCCCCCACCCCACCCCACCCCTCACGCCCCCCGTTTTTTTTTCTTTTCAACATCACTTTAACCATATCTCTCCTCATATTATATACGTTCTCATCATCGCCACTACCACGCTATTATTGCCATCATTACCGCTTTTAAATCACGATTCATATTAACCATTTCAGCTCCCATGATTCCCTCCTTAAGTGGCCTCGTTTCATCTAACAGCCATTTGCTCCGCTTATGAGAAGATAATGTTACTCATTGTTTGTTTTCAAATGTCCTAAATGTTATTTTCTTTTTGCCTGAAGAAGACCCAAGAGGTCAAAATGTCATTGGTGTTTTTTGTGTCCTGTAATCTGTTTAATCTGTGTCTGTGGCGGTAGCAAAACCTATCTTCTTTCTACATTTTACTTCATTTCTGCCCTCAGTCCACTCGTTTTTTGAAAGGTATATCTTCTTTGCTTTCCAATCGGCCTTTGAACCACGTTTATTTCTGTTGATTCCAGCCCCTGTCCTGTGCTTGTGTACCAACAGGATACTGTTCTTTTGAAGAAATCCTTTGCCACGACCAGTACCCATCCTGAGCTTTTCATGTTCTGTTACTTTTTGGCATGGCGGGGTCGTTCTGACTACACTATCTCCTGAGTCCTCAAGTCGATAAAGTTCTGCCAGAAGAATAAACCACGTTCAGTGGCAAGATGAAACTGTATGCTCTTGAATTTCTATGGACTAGAATAATAGTCCCATGTGCCATGAGAACATCTGTGTCTTGACCGCCCCAACGGCAGTTATGACGAAAGGGTCAGGCTTCAAGGCAGCCTGTCAGCCCGCGTCGCCTTCAATCAACTGACTCAAGTCATTCCAGCTTTGGCATAGCTTCTTCTTCAAAAGTGAATTTTGACATGGTTTGACTTGGCTCTTTTCTTTCATGGTTGATATAGTCATCATGTTAACTTGAGCCACTGGATATAAGTATATACTGGATGTGTCTGTGTACAGATAAAAAAAGGCCATATTGGTCATTACCTTCATATACCTGATGCAGAAATTCTCTTCCATGTATTTGTATGCAGATAAACATGGCCAGTTTGGTCCATTCTCTTCATGTATCTGTACGCCATTTTGGTCTTTCACTTCATATATTTGTATGCAGAATAAAGTCATTTGTGGTGTTGGTTATTCACTTCCATATATCTGTTGCAGATAAAGCCATTTTTGGTCATTAACTTCATAGATTCTGTTGCAGATAAAGCCATTTTGGTCATTCACTTCATAGATTTTGGTGCATATAAAACAGTTTGGTCATTACGTCATAATCTGTTGGCAGATCAAAGCCATTTGGGGTTTGGTCTTCACATGATAAGATCTGGTGGCAATAAGAGTCAGTGTGGTCATTTCACTTGATAGATCTGTTGCAGATAAGCCATTTGGTCATTCATTTCATAGTATCTGTTCAGATTAGCGAACTTAATAGATCTGTTGCAGATAAAGCAGTGTTGTATAATCACTTCATAATCTGTTGCAGATATAGAACATTTGGTTATTCACTTCATATTCGATCTGGTTGTGGATAGATCTTTCGGGCGATTCACTTCATAGATCTGTTTTGCAGATAAAGCGATTTATGGTCATTAACGTCATATATCCGTTCAGATATAGCCATTTTTGTTCATTCACTTTCATAGATCTATTGCAGTAAAGCCATTTTGGTCATTCACGTCATACATCTGTTGCAGATACAGCCAGTTCGGTCATTTCACGTCCTAGATCTGCGCAGATAAACCCCTTTTGGTCCATTTACGTCATACATCTGTTGCAGATAAAGCTTTTTGGGCTTTCACTTCTTAGATTATGTAGCAGATAAAGCCATTTTTGTCATCTAACGTGATACATCTGTTGCAGATAAAGCCATTTTGGTCATTCACTCTAAGATCTGTAGCATATAAAGCCAGTTTGGTCATTCACTTTATACACCTGTCGCAGAATAAAGCTAGTTTTCCACTCACGTCATACATCAGTTGCAGATAAAGCCTGGTTGGTCAGTCATCACTTCATACATCGTTTTGAAGATAATGCCAGTTTGGTCATTCATCTTCAGAGATCTGTTTGCAGTTAAAGCCATTTTTTTTTTTTTTTTTTCTTTGTTTGGGTTATTCACTTCATCAGATCCATTGCAGATAAAGCCAGTTTTGGTCTTCACTTTATAGATCTGTTGCAGAAAAAAAGGGCATTGGGTCATTCACTTTCGTAATTCTCTTGCAAGAGAAAGCCATTTTTGGTCACTCACTCTTCATGTATCTGTAGCAGATAAAAGCCAGATTTGGTCATCACTTCATGTATCTGTATGGAGACATACAAGGCCTGTTGGTCATATTCACGTTCATTATCCTGTATGAGAACATACTAAGAGAAGGCCAGTTTTTGGTCATTCTCGTCAGAACGATGTTTCCAAAATGTGTTCTTAAATTATGTTAGGCTTGGGGTGTGTTGAATTTAGACGCATCAGCTGCATTCGCCGGTGACCACACCTTTTTGTCAGAAGGCCATTAGTCAGAAGGCCCACTAGTCAGAAGGCCCACTAGTCAGAAGGCCATTATCAGAAAATCAGTTATTTTTTGTTTGTTTGTGGTTGGTTTTGTTGGGGTGGGGGGGAAATTCCCCCACTTTCATAGTTCACTTAATCTTCCGCATTTTCACTTTCATCTTCCCGCACTTAGGGAAATTCCCACTTCCACTTTCATCTTCTGCATTTGGGGGAATTCCACTTTCCACTTTCACGTTCATACTCCCGCACTTGTGGGAAATTGCACTTTAATTTTCACTGTCTCTTCCGCATTTCACTTTCATTTTTGCTTTCTGTTCATGTGGAAGTGAATGGCACACAGGCCACTCGCCACAAATTAGAAATAACGGCCCAAAAGGCTATATAATATCCGGGTACCCTGAAGTTGACTAAGTGCCATGCGTCTTTAATTGATGGCAAACGTGAAAGATATTATTCACAGGGTTAGAATACCACAAGAACAAAAAACAGCAAATGCCACTACTGGCGTTGTTGGCGGAAAGCATGTGGGGCAAGTCTTAAAACATACAATTTTGATGTCAACGAAGAAACCCCAGTCATAGAACCTCTCGAAATCTCCCATTTACATGTCGAAGACGAGGGATAAAAATCCTAAATGCAGGGCAAGCATCATCGACTGAAAGAACCGTGCGTGAAGGGATGCAACAAGACCAATTAACACAGTATTTGAAGCATAGCCCGGAAAGACAATCAGCAAGGAGGAGGTGAAATAGAGAGCATCTCCAGAGTTTCCATATGTGCGCAACCCTAATGCAAAGAGCCAGGTGCCCTTGTTTCCACCAAAACATCGGGTGTGTGCTGATGTAGATAATTGAGGGCGAATGGGCCAATACTTGTTTACATGAGAGATTTCTGTTACACTTGGACACTGACTGGGGTGTTGGCTGTATTTGCCACTGACGAAGAATATGCAAGAGGCGTCAAACGCTGTCATGATGTGTTACATAGACCGGCACCTTCCGAACAATGTCCATCACCTTTACACGCATTTTTTTCACAAGTTCATGGAAAGTACAGGGAAAGGGTATCTCCCTTTTGCGCAGCCCTCTGGAACAGGAAAACATTGGTCATTAACCGTCAAGTGCTGCAGGTCCAGAAGAGAGGGATATTGCGTAATGTGACCGTTTTCTATTTCCACCATTTAGGTAGTCACATTCCCGTCTTCGGGATGATGCATGCGTGGTACGAGTGTTGGCGGGTGGGCCGGAACTCACCCGTCTAGGACATGAGCGTCAGGATCTTTTAATCCGTGCATATGAAGTGCATACGGCACAGACTAGACCTCGGTTGAGAACTCTCATACGAAAGAGAGGGTTTTTCAACGGCCTGAGTCAAGCCCAGGAGTTAAGTTACCAGCTAACGGGCCCCTTCGGAACTAATGGGGCCTTTCTTGTCTAACGGGCCTTCTGACTAACGGGCTTCTGACAATAGAGGCGTCCCCGCCTTCGCCTACACTTAACTAGATGCCAAAACCAAGATTTTCAGTTAGTGCAATGAAATTACGTTTGGACTATTATAACACTTCTTTCTGGGCAGTCCCACAAAAACTCCTCAAACCCTGGAAAGGATCAAAAAAGAAAAAATAAAAAAAGAGAAGAACCTGCCGTGAACTCAGTTTCAGCCGTCGAAAGAATCAGTGGTGATACACCTTGTTTGAAAAAAGCTATAAGCCAACTGTCTAATCTGTTCGCCAAGGAATAAAGTACAACATCTGTGTGCTTCATCCCTCATTCCCGAACTGTAGCCTCATGTATTGCAAAAACTGTTGACGGCCCAGGATTATTTCTGAGCTGTTTTGACGCCTCAATGTCTTGGCTGAACTTTTGACGCCTCAACGTCCTTACTGGAACTGTTGACCCTCAATGACTTGCTGAACTGTTGACGCCTCAGTGTCTTGCTGAACAGTTGACGCCTCATTGGTCTTTCTGTACTGTTCACGCCTCAATGTCTTGCTGGACTGTTTGACGCCTCATTCCTTGCTTAAACCTGTTGATGCCTCAATTTCCTTGCTGACCCTGTTGATGCCTCTTCTACCGTCGTGCTGGCTGTTGACGGTCAATTCTTATTGAACTGTTTGACGGGCCTCTTTGTCGTTTGAACTGTTGGACGCCTCAATACTCTTAAACTGCTAACACCTCAATGTCTTGCGGATTGTTGACGCCTTATTGTCTTGCGAACTGTTCAGCCTCAATGTCTTGCTGGGACTGTTGAACGCCTCAATTCCCTTTGCTTAACTGTTGATGCCTCAATGTCCTTGCGACGGTTGATGCCTCTAACGTCCTGCTGAAACTGTTGACGCCTCAATGTCTTGCAGTAACTGATGACGCCTCTTTGTCCTTTTGAACTGGATTTGACGGGACCTCAGTATCTTCTTAAACTGCTAACACCTCAATGCTTGCTGGATTGTTGACGCTTATTGTCTTGACTGAACGTGACGCCCCAATGTCTTCGCTGAACTGTTGGGGAATGTTCTGTCCATCTGCAGGATGAAGGCCAGAAGAACAGGGAAGAGAAATGTTGCTGTTGTCATGTTAAGTTGTAGATCAAACAGCTTTTGAAAGATCTAAATCTTAACGTCTGGTTTGTATGTGTAAGTAAGTAATTAAACTCTGAGGGGCTGCTTTTTAAAACCGACATGTTTAAATTGCTGGTTACATGAATATAAATAGTATGCAATGCAAATTGTATATATTTTTTACTAAGGAAATAACAGTCGAATCGACCCAAAAAAAAAGAAAGGAAATTTATTTCCTGTCCGCTCGGAAGTAAATTCTGAGTCCTAGAAGAATAGGGACATTGCACTTCATTTACTTTAATACTAAAAAGCGTTTGCTAATCATGGATCAGGCTTTTCGCAAGTGTCCTTATTCAACACCTATCTTTCGCCAAATTGGATGAAGAGCCGTAACTGCTCGTGTCAGTGTTTTCGTTGTCCTGAGTGGTTGTGTTTGTTCTCGCCTGAGAAAGACCTAAATGTCGAAACGCGTCGGTTTTGTCTTTTGATTGTTTGTCTACGGTTGTCGGCTGAGCCTTAAATATATTTGTGAAATATGTTAAGATTTCCACCTGCTTCGGCTCACTTTTGCAAACTAATAGATTCACAATATTAAACCTGTTCTTCATCCCAGGATAAAGCATGGATGTTACGATTCATGTGGGTCCAACAAACAAAGCGGTGGTTTATTAACAGGTCTGTAAATAAATGAATACCTCTAGTGAGGTTACTAATGTTTCTATAACACACCATTGGTGTCAGTGCCGCCCTAAACAAGAAGCTAAACATTTACTGATTGCCTTATATAATTCAAACTCATTAATACCGACTGTGGGTGAGTTGCCTATGACACCAACTACTTTAAGACCCGTAACGTTTTCATTACAAATTCACTGTGGCATACATTTAAATCCTGGTTTTTGTTGTACGTTGTTGCTGTTGTTATTGTTGGTCTGGCAGCTATCCAGATCTAATGGAATGTTCTCTAACTCATTTATACGCCTGATTTAGATGCATAAAAATTCAGAGCATGCACACATTGTTTCGAAAGACCTTGGGAAAAGAAACCTAAGTTAAACGAAAACAAACCAAATACCAGCGTGTCACTGGCAAAACTGATGAAAAAAAAGACCATCCAGGCTAGAAACTGTACGTCTTGATCTATGCTCTCTTATTCGCACTGGTTTTTTAGTAGCTGTCATCGCAACAACAACAACAACACAACAACAAAATTTTTTAAACAAAGAAAAAAAAAAAGCCAAAGTATGACGAGCATTACTATTCGCCCTGTGTCCTCCTCAAAGGTTAAGTCTAATCAAGATCCATGTTTCTTTGACAAGAATCAGTTGGATAGATCATGTTTTCGCTAGATTTGGTTTGACAACGAGTTGGGTTAAGAACTATAAAATAGGCATTCTGGCTCACCCACCTCCCGCCAGCTCCAACCGGCTAAAGCCGGTTTCGCTTGTTGCTTCTCTTTTGCTCCGCCGGCTTACCCAGAATGCCTATTTTATAGTTCTCTAATAGTAAAACACTTTACAAACATACAAATGTGTAAGGATTATCTTTTTTTATAACACTAATTTAGAAAACTTTTTGAGACTCAGTTTTTGCTTAATCTTCGTTTTTCTTGATCGTCTTCAATAACATCATTTCAAACGCCTACATTCATCAATGCGTCTCTATCTTTCATGTGGAAAAAACTACAGTCCTTTAATTGTTCTCTAAAGTCTTATTAAAAAAAACCTTGAAAAAAGTTATATTTTTGACATAAAATCCACACACTTAGCCGCCTGGTCTTCCACTGAAAGCCAGTTTTGAGAACGTTTTTCTTTCCTAACTATGTCTCTTTCTGCCGAACAGCCAGCTTAAAATAGTGTCTGCGTTCCCTCAAAACACAATTTATAAAAGTGTTCTAAGCACTCGCTAAGTTTATTGCTAGGATCAACTAAATAGATTTTCATCACTGTCCATATAAACCGTCTGTCCGTGATATGCTTTGTTCCATTTGAGTGTTTGGACAGAAAAATTACAATATGATTCAAAATAATAACGATAAACTGTTTGTAATAGGTTCGAGGACAAATCTTGTTTTTTCCCACAACCCAGTCTGTCCCACAAATCAATGAACAAATGAGGGGTTTTTATCATAGAAGTTAACATCGGCATTGACACCAAAGTCCGTTTTCTCCCATATTTTATAACAGAATTTAATTTACACCATTAGTGTTGTTATTCATACATCTGTCAAATTTGATCAGTAAAATAAAATCTTATAAGGTCTAAATGTTGTCAGATTAATCAACACAGTTTTGTCAGATTGTTTCATTAAGACTAACATTGATTTTGTTCTTGTTGTTTACGACCTAAAATTTTTCACCACGTGACGAACCACAACAGTAAACTTTAAGATTGTCAACGTCTAAGTTTTTGCCAGCTAATAATGAATTCCTTCATAAGGTTTTGTCACTGACACCCCAGCTCCAGTCCTCGCCACATCTTTTAAGACAGAAATTTCAAATAATATTGTGAATCGTTCTCCTAATACCGGCGTGGAAAGAACTGTACTTTTGTAGTAGCTTCCTCAAAACTGAATTCCTCTTCTCTTCTGTGGAGGAATGTACTGTTGCTTCCCAAACGTCTTTTATTTCGATCTCTTTTCGACTGTTGTCCTCTGCCATAAGACTTTGTACATGTAAAGAGGCCAGAGTTCAATGCGTTTCTGATAACTTTTTTGAACGGTCAAAAACATGTAAATGGGCCTTAACGAATTCAAATTTTATATGTCCCCATTCTAAATATGTTCTAAGTGCCATTTGTTGTCAGTTTTTTTCGAACAAATTTTATATTCATACTGGCCCCGACATTATTTGCTTCTAGATTGCGTAGTTGTTCTAGTTTAGGAAACCTTTTGTTGTCGTCAACCTCTTAGCGCTTATAATAACCATCTTATAGTGTACTCAAAACCATATAAAGTGCCTATCTCACCGTTTTGGTTCAAAGTCCTCAACGTCGCACGGTCTTTTAAATTCTAAAGTTACACACCTCCTCAGGCGCTAGATGTAACTCCTGATTCTTCTGGTCCACGTGACCAGTTTTTAAAACCAAACGTATTATTTTTATTTCTAAACAATGTTCAGTTATCAACATTTTCACGACTTTCCTGATTTAAAAATCTGGTATCTTTATATTAAATGATCAGACCCTCCCACAAGCTTAATCTTTAAACACTGGTAAAAAAAAAATTAGGGAATTGTTATAATTGCATAATCGCAATATGTACAGCTTTCCCCTATGAAAGAGCCCTGCTTAAAACAGTTGAGGGACTTCCATCATATAAGTTTTTCATCAGTGCTCAGCAAAATTAAAAAAAAAAAAATTTTTTTAAGAAAAAACCCTTTTGTTTTTGAAACAAACCCCCTGAAATTCCAAAACCCAAATTTCATAAAATTTAAAATTTTTCCTTTTTGGGGGAAAAAAAGCGGTTTAAAAAAACAAGGGGTTAAATTTAAAAAATAAGGGGGCCCCCCCCAAAAAATTTTTTTTTGCCCGGGGTTTTTTGAAAAATTTTTTGGGGAAAAAATTTTAAAAAAAAATTTAAAAAAAAACCCCCCTGAAACTTTAAAATTTTTTCCCCCCCTTTCCCCCCAAAAAAAAAGGGTATTTATTTCCCCTTCCCCCAAAAAATTTTCAAAAAAAAGTTTTATTTTTTAAAACTAATTTAATTTTTTAAAAAAATTTTTTTTTTAACTTTTTTTTTTAAACTTTAAAAAATAAAAATTTGGGCCCCCCTTGGGGGTATGTTGGCCAGTTTTTGGGGAAAAAATTTCCCCCCGGGGGGGGGGGGGGGGGGGAAAAATTTTCCTTTTTTACCTTCAAAACCTTCCCCCCCCCCTGGTTTTCCCAAAAAAGCCCAAAAGGGCCCCCCCCCGTTAAGGGGCAAAAAGCCCCCTCTTTTCCCCAGGTTAAATTTTCCCCCCCTTTTTCAAAACAAGCCTATAAAAAAAATTTTTTAAACAAAAAAACCAAAAACCACGCCCCAAACTTAAAATGAGGGAAAAGAAAACCCCCCTTTCCCCCCCCGTTTTTCCCAAAAAAAAATTTTTTTTTTCAAGGAAAATTTTTTTTAAAAAACCTAAATTTACAGTCAAATTTTTAAAAAACCATTTTCCCCAAAAACAACCCCCAAAAAAAATTATTTTTTTTTTTAAACGAAATAAAAATTACCCCGTGACGAACCCCCTTATTTTAAATTTAAAGGGAGTTTTAGAATAAGATTCCTTCAAGTTTAAATTTAACCGAACTACCCCCTCCAAACTTAAACGTTTAAATAAAGGACGGTTTTCCCCTTTGGGGTAAAAAAAAAAATTTTGAGACCCTTTAAAAAACCCCCCCTTTTCCCTGGGGAGGGCTGTTTTTTTCCCCCAAAATTTTTTTTCCCCCTCCGCGTTTCCTCTCAAAGACTTTTCAGAAAAAGGCCCAAAAACCTTTTTAAACTTTTTGAAAAAAAAAAGGGGGGGGGGGGGAAAAATTTTTTTTCCCCGGGGAAACCCCGGTTGCGGTTTTTTTTTTTAAAAACTTTTTCCAAAATTTTTTTTTCCCCCCCTTTTCCCCCAAAACCCCCTTTTTTTTTACCCTTTTTCCCCAAAAAAAGGCGGCCCAAATTGCCAAAAGGGTTGTAATTTCCCCCCTTTTTTATTTCCCCCCCAAAAAAATTTAAAACCCCCAAACGGGGGGGGGAAAATTTGGGGGGGGCCCCTTTTGTTTGAATTTTAAAAAAACCCCCAAAAAAAAAAAAATTGGGAATTTTTTTTCTTAAAAGGGAAGGGGGAAAAAGGGGTTTAAAAATTTTAATCGCACTAAATAAACAAAAGTATAATTTTAAGCTAGAGCGCCCTTTTTCCATATTTTCATAATTCCAAATATTAAGTTAAAGCGAAATTTTAGATTTCATAAAAAAGTAATTTACCAATTTTATATTAATCAAAATAATTTGATTGAAAGTTGAAAAATTTGGAGGTTTTTTTTCCTTTTAACAAATAAAAAAAAATTTTTGGCAACCCCCCCCAAATTTTTCCCAAAACTTTTAAAAAGGTTTTTTGGATTTTTTCCCCAAAAAAAAAAGGGTTTTTTTAAAAAAAAAAGCCCTTTTTTTTGGGGATAATTTCCAATTAAAAAAAAATTGGTTTTAAATTCCCCAATAAAAATAAATTTTTTTTTAAAAAAAAAAAAAATTAACCAAAAAATTTGGTTTTTGGGCCGGGTTTTTAAAATTTTTTGGGTGTTTTTTTGGGGGTTTTTTTGGACCCCTTTCGCCCCTTTTGCGGGGTTTTTTTTT
The DNA here is from genome assembly GCA_033310375.1 of Conus canariensis. NCBI lineage: Eukaryota > Metazoa > Mollusca > Gastropoda > Neogastropoda > Conidae > Conus > Conus canariensis. The sequence goes on from JAMYXO010000140.1 coordinate 58,522, forward strand.
TGGGGGGTTTTGGGGGTTTTTTTTAAAACCTTTTTTAAAAAACTCAAAAAAGAATTTTGGGGAAAAAACTTGGTAACGGGAAGTTTTCCAAGAAAACAAAAAAAAAAATTTTAACAAAGGAAATTTTTTCGCTAAAAAAAATGGGAATTTAAATTTTTAAAAAAAAATTTTTTAAAAATTTTCCCCTTTTTTTTTTTAAAAGGCATGATAAAAAAAAAAATTAAAAGGCCAAAAAAACCCCAAAAAAGAAAAAAAAAGTAAAAAGGGGGGGGGAACGGGTTAAGGGCAAAGGTTGTAAAAAAATTTTAAAAAAAAAAAAAAAAGGAAAAAATTTCCCAATTTAAAAAAGGCCCCCGGGGAAAAAAAACCCAAAAAAAAACAGGGGGGGGAAAAAAGGGGAAAAAAGAAAAGGGGGGTTTTAAACCTAAAAAAAAAAAAAATTTTTAAAAAAGGGGAAAAAAAAAAAATTTCCGAAAGGGAAAAAAAACCCCCCCCAAACCCCAAAACCCCTTTTTTTCCCCAAAAAGAAAAGGGGGGGGGAAAATTTTTGGAACTGTAAAAAGGTTTTAAACCCCAAAAAAAATTAAAACTTTTCCAAAAAACTTTCCCAAAACCCAAACAAATTTAGTCAACTTAAAAATCCCAAAGGTTTTTAAAATTTCCTAGGGGAAATTAAATTTTAAAGGGGATTGAGTTGTTTCCCATTTAAAAGATTGGCCTGGCACGGCACCCACACGAAAAAAAGCCAAGGATCTTATGAAAACCAAGCTTTTTGCTTTGACACCTTGCTCTTCAAAAGTGTTTAGTCGCAATTGGCTCATATAAATTTTTGGGGTTTCCTTTCCCACTGGTTGAATTGCCTCGGTTATTACCAACTCAGTCCACCATCCTTTAAAATTTTTTTTTTGTGTAATTTTTAATCAAAAAGGCTAAATATAAAATTTTTTTTAAAATTTTTATACCCTCTTTCTAAATTTATTAAAGTTAATTATTTTTAAAATTCCTAAGTTAAAAAGGGTTTTGGTTTTTTTAATAAGGTTTTTCCTAAAACCTTTTTATATTTTTTCCCGTGAAATTCTTAAATTAATTTATTAGGAAATTTGGTTTTTTTGTTTTTAAATTTGGAAACTCATAAATTTTCGGTTTAAACCAAGAAAGGGTGAATCTACTTTCTAATTTTTTCTAAAAAAATTTTTTGGGGGTTTAAATTTTAACTTAACAAAGGGTTTTTCTTTTTAAAAACCATTAAACCCTAAAAAAAAGAAAAAGAGAGTTTAAAAAAAATTTTAAATTAAATAGATTTCTCTAAATGCCGTCAAAAGGGGGACAAATTGGATAAACCCGCTAAAAATTGTATTTTTTTTAACCATTTAAAAATTTTTCAAAATGGGATTTTTATTCAAACTTAATTTAAAAAAAAATGGGATTTTTAAATATTTTAAAAAGTTTTTTAAAATTTATTATTCTATTGCAAAATGCAAAGAACCATTAAATTTTTTCAATGACTTTTTCCCTTTAAAAAATTTTTTTGTTAAAAAACAAGCCCCCACATATTCATCCATTTAACCGTAAATTTAAAATTTCGAAGGGGTAACAGAAAATTTTTAAAGTTTAATTATTATACAGAAATTGAGCAACTTAAAGATTTGAAATTCAACTTACTTCAAAACTTAATCAGCAAAAAAAAGGCCCTGTTAAATGCCAAGGGAATGTTAAAAATTCATTACTTGGGGAAGAATTTCTTTCAATGCAGCAATCAATCTATTGGTTGGTAACCGAATGAGGGCCAAACTTGAACATTTAAGGATCGGATAACGAAAAAACAAAAGAGCCAAGCAATAGCTAACAAAAGTATTAAGTTCCGATATGTTTTTATGCCTCTTAGAGATTTGAGTGTGTTAAAACGCATGGCCATACTTGGCATAACGAAGAATGTCATTAACTAATTTAAGCTAAAAATGCATAATTAGACCAGGATCCAAGACAGTTTTGGAATCCGTTAATTTGACTTTACGAACTACTTAGCAAGCAAATTTAAACATAAAAATTTGGTTTTAAAACAAAAGGATGTTTATTACTAATTCCAAAAGCGGCACCAAAAGTTTTGGGGGGGAAAAGACCTTAAAGGATTTAATTGCGGTTAAGTGAAAACCAGTCAAAGACAAAAAATTTTTAAAAACCAAAATAATTTCAATTTAGACCCACCCACTTAAAAGGCACGCAATCTTGGGCCCCCCCCAAAATTTTTGGAAGGCGGGTTTTTTTAAAAATTTATAAAAATTATTGGCAATTTTAAATTTCAGGTATTGAAGCCAAACCTTTTACGAACTCGTAAATTTTTTTTTAAAAACTTCTTTCAAAACCATCTTAATTTGGGTTTATTAATTTCCACAACCTTTAAGTTAGCATCAACGATTTTTGGAAAAAAGAATTTAACTTAAAAGTTCATTCATTCATTTGAATCGGGAATTTAAGATCGAAGGACAGAAGGGGAATGCCAAAAGAAATTAGGTTAATAATTCAAATCAAATAAACTAAAAGGGGGGATCCAAAACAAATTTTTTAAAAAAGGGGGGGCGCCCAAAGTAAATATTTTAAAGAAGAATTTAAATTTCCGAAACTAAAACTTGCATAAACCTTTTCAACAAGGTTTTTTTTGTTTATTTAATTTTGCAGCAAAGATTAATTTTTTGCCTTTTTTGGAAAATGCTTTCTTTTGAAAAAAACCTCAATTAAATGGAAAAAAAATTGTAGGAAGGAATGAAATGGTAAATTGCAGGTTGAGGAGTTAAAGTCCCTCAAATTTTAAAAATGAAACCACTTACTGTCATGTTCTTAATAGCGGCTGTTTCAAGAAAAATTAATGATCCAATTGTTTATTTAAATAAAGCATTCTGTTAGAAATTCCAGTCCTTAAAGTACAAGAATTTGGGGTACCTCAAATTTAAAACAAAATACCAAGCCAACCATCTGAACAGGCGTTACAACAAGCAAACCAAAAGAACGCTGTCTTTGCTGACCAAAGTTTGAACTGCATCGATACAGGCTTCAAGAACGGTAGGGTTTTAGATGCAGGGCGCCGCAGATTACCCAGAGTTTCTTTCTCCCGGGTTTTATTAATTGCGTCGCAAAAAATAAAGCAAAACCATAAGGATCCAAGTTCACAAAAGCAGTTGCCCAATGACAAAAGGCCGCGCTAACATAGAGAAAATTTAGCCGACGGCGATTCCAAAAAGTCTCAAAGTTAATTCAAGAAACAAGGAATTTTCCAACGAGACCTCCTAAAAGGAATTTTAAAAAATATTAAATTTTTTAAAAAGTAATTAAAATTTAAAGAAATTTTTTTAATGATTCAAGACAAAAACGTTGTAGATCGATAAGTTTTTTTAATTAATAATTGTGAAGTTGAAAAAAGGTAGTGTTAAATTTGTTAATGTTTGTATTGGCAGGTAAAGTTTTTTCAAAACTTTAAATTTTGTTTTTGGAATAATGCCACAAATCAACTTTTTGTTTTTAAATTTTAAAATTTTCCTTTTTTTTTAGGGGATTTTTTCCATTTTTTGGGGTTTTTTTTTAAAAAAATTTTTCCCCCAAAAAACCCCCCAAAAAACCAATGGGTTTAAAATTTCAGAAGGAAACCTTACCTAATTGAGTAAATTTTTAAAGAAAAGGGGGTTACAATTTGTTTTTGGAACATGGTTCCTTCAATACACAGTGTAGTGCCTCCGGAAAAGGGATTCCCTAACAATCCCAATTTCATCAATATGGGCCTTTCTTGAAAACAACAAGATTTTTTTAAGTTTTGGGACCATTTCGATCCGTTTACAACCCATTAAATTGGTTCTATTTCCGGGGGTTTTTGGGGGCCCAAACGGGGGTGTCTAAATTAGCCTTTTATTCTATTCCTTAATAAAATCCAAAACAGAAAAGTTTTTCAAGAAAATAAATAATTCCCAAATTTTAAAACGATTCAGCAAAAAAGGAAGTTTTTGTCACAGGTTTTTGGAAAAAAAGGGGAATTTTTGAAAACAAGTTCCAACCAAAGGTAAAGGATTTTCAAAAAAAAGCGCCAAAAACGTTTAAATTTTGACATTTCCCAAAGCTTTAAATTTTTTTTTTTCCTGAAAAAACCTTTTTTGAAAATTTTTTTTTGATTGATTAAAATTGAACAAATTGGGGAGTAGAAAAAGGGTTTTCCGAGGAAGGCTTTGGGGGTTTTTTCAATTGTTAATGTGTTTTGGCTTTAATTTGAAGGAAGCTTGTACATAATTCCGTAAGAACAACAAAACTCAATTTAAGTAGGGAGTTTACTTTTAAACAAAAATAATGAAAAAATTAGAAGCTGGTCACTAACAGCGACTATTTTTTTAATATAAAACGTTGGAGCCCTTTACAGTTAATGGCCCCTCCTAACATTAGGAGAGCTCTGTTTTATAAGTCCTAACCAATTATCTCTAAGTTGATATTAAGGAATGTTTTTCACCCTCCTAAAAATTGAACTTCTTTTTGACATAAAACTTAACAAATTTTTTTGGGGTTTCTGAGAGTCATAATAAAAATATTATTCTTAATTAGGGGAATTTACTTAAAGGCTTAGTTTCAGGTTGAGAATGCATCAATTTGAAAAAATCACAAAATTAATGTCCAATCGAGAAAAACTTTTGCACAGTTCAAAAATTAAAAAGAACCAATTTTCAATCTCCTAATGCAACTAATGGTTTGAATACATAATTCAAAATGGTTTGTTTCTATAGAAAAAACCAAATGAAATTTTAAGGAAAATTACCAGTCCTGCGTTAGCGGGAAAACAATAAACTTGGCTTGTACTGTGATAAGAATATTAAAGCCGAGAAGGAGTAAGTACGTTAAGATAAACCTCAATGGTTAAATGTTTAAACAACCTTAAAGCCTTAAGGGGCCAACCCCCAAAATTTAGATTAATTTAAATTTTGGAAATCGAAATTTTCCATTAAAGGAATTTTTCCAATTCTAAAACAAAAAGGCCTTTTTAAAAAATCTAAAAAATTTTCGCATTGTCCCTTAATTTAAAAGTTAAAACTTTGCCCCCTTGGGGTTTTTGGGTTAATTTTCTTTCTTTTCCTTTTTCCCATTGACCTTTTAATTTTTTTCATTTACTGTTTTTTTCCCCCTTAATAACTTTTTTTCGAAATTTTAGTCTTTGGGAATTAATCAGAAGATCCAACTTAATATTACGAAATTTTTTGTTTTTTTGGGAAAAATTGATTATAAGAAAACCCAAAGGGGGTTTTGAACACATTTGAACCCCTTTAAAAAAAAAACAGTGAACATGAACATTTTCGAAATTTTTTTAAAACCGTTTTTTTTGCATACCCCGAAAAAAAAGATAAATTGAAAAAAATTATAAAAGTCAAATTTTAAATTAGAAGCTGGTTAAGCCTTAGAAGAAACCTTGTAAAACGGGTGCGGGGGAAGTAAAAAAAGAAGGTAGCTTTTAAAAACCAGAAAAGAGTTAATTTTTTTATAAGGCAAAACAACCTTTTTCAGTTTAGCTAAATTCAAAAAAGTTAACTTCAAGATCACAACATCATTTTTCAATTTTCCCAAACATCAAGCAGAATTATTGAACCAAAAGAAATTTATCATGCCCTTTTAGAATCTGTTTAAAAATGTTAATTTATGAATGACACCAGAATCAACAAGCTATAACAGCACTCACGTGGAAATGGGCTGGTTAACACTTAAATTTACATTAAAACCATGTCAGTTGTGAAAGTTTAGGAACATAAAATCATCTTCAATAAAATAATTTGGACTGAATTCTATTTATGCATTAACTATTCACTATAAAGAACTTAATAGGATTTAAGGTTCAGATTCACAGTTAAACCATGTGTTTCCTTAATAACTTTTTTTCCCCTGCAACATGAGGGAGATTAAGCAGTAATCTTTAAACCACCCCAAACGAAATAGGACCCACCCGTTTAAGGAGGGTTGTCCCTATAAACAGAAATTGGAAAGTTTACAAGTCACTTCGCCAAATCCTTCTTTTTCAACCGAGGAAAGGCACTGATTTTAGCAATGTATAGGGGTTAAAGTTAGAAGTAACAGGAGATACCCAAACCTTTTTGTTGGATACCGTTTGTTGCGGACTTTTGAAATAATAAATATGAAAATTCAGCTGATCCGGATATTCAGCCGGATAGTGGATTTTCAAATTACTTTAAACAATTTTTTTACCCCAAAATTAATTTTCCCTAAAACCAAACCCCCACAAAAATTTTTAACCAAAGTTACCTTGACTTTTAAATTATAAAGATTTTTTTTTAAAAAGAAATCCGCATATTTTTTAACAACTAGTTAAAAAAGGAAAGGGTTTTCAAGTTTAAGGATTTTCAAAACTTGGGTTTAGTTTAATTCTTCCTACAAAAAAACTCTTATTTTAGGATCCTAAAAAAATTTAACGACTTACAATTTGATGTTCAGTCAAAGAAATTTTTTAACAAGGGGTTTTTGAACAACTGATGGTTTCTTGGCCTTAACATTATTCCTCCAAACAGAAAAAAAATTAATTATACCCAAAAAAATTAATTAAAGGGCCAGCCGTTTCCAAAGGTTGTCTATACCAGGATGACATCACAAATAAAGCAAAATTTTTTTGAAATGTTTTAAAGCCCCAAATTTAAAATTTATTAAGTTAACGTTTTAGTTTCCCCAAAAAAACCCTAATTTTTGGGTTAACCCCGAATTTTTTGTTGGGAATAAAATTTTTTTGGGAAAACTGTTTTGCAAGGCCGATCCTTTAAAAAAAACCCATGGGGAAAATTACTATCACAATTTAAAAAACTTGACGACTAGACCCGTAAAAGGATCTATCTATGATTAAAACAAAATCGTTATGTAATGCCAATCATTAAATTAAAGTTAACGCAAAAACAATAAATTTAATAGGGCCACTTTAGACAGATAAAGGTTAATCCAATAAGGTTAGACTAATAACTTAAACCATGTAAAATGAATTTAGGTAAAAATCTTAACCAAAAAAAATCCTTTGGGTTGGAAAAATAATGTTGTCCAAATAGATTTTTCATTTTTTAAGATAGTTTTAATTGACAGCTTTCATATATTGCTTTTGATGAACAGTTCTAAACAACATAAAGAACTACTCAAATAAATTCCCGATTTTCGAAAAGCTTTTAAAGACACAGTGTTTTGGAAAACATGGGGAACCTACGAATCTTATAATGACCTAATCCCTTAGTTATTCAAAAACCAAAATCAAGACCAGTTCAGATAAGTTTTTGCATAAAATAAAAAAAGAACAATTGTAACCGTTTTAGTTGCTTGTTTTAAATTTTTCAAGAGATGTAAATTTCTTTAGGCTATAACCTTTTTATTGGGTTTGTACAAGTAAATTTTTGTTTTCATTAGAAGATTTTAAAAGCTTGATAGAAAAAAAATGCGGATGGCAAATTTTTGATATCTAAGTTCTTGCATCACCTTTTAAAAAATTTGGTTAAAATTTTTTGGAAAAAAATTTCAAAATCCAAAAAAGCCCCCCAAATTTTTGAAAAAACCGAAAACCCATCCCTTTAAAAATTTTAAAATTTAAAAGGGGGTTTAAAAGAAAATTTAGTAAATTTTTGAAAAAGGTTTAAAATTTAAAAAAATTTTTAAAAAATAAAAAATTTTGACAATTTTAAAAAACCCAACCCCTGGAAAACCAAAATTTTTTAAACCAAAAAAATAAAAAAAAAATTTTACAAAGGGGAAAATTTTTAAAGGGTATGTTGCCCCGAATTAAAACCCAAATAAAAATTTTTTTAAAAAAAAAAGGGGTTTAGGGCTAATTTAAAAAACCTTTTGCGAATGGGAAATTTTAAAGGTTTTAAAATTGAAAGGCCCAAAAAAGGAAAAACCCCCAAGAAAAAAGGTTTTTGCACTATTTTAAAAAAAAAAAAAAAAAAAAAAAAAAAAAAAAAAAAAAAAAAAAAAAAAAAAAAAAAAAAAAAAAAAAAAGGGGGGGGGGGGGGGGGGGGGGGGTTTTGGGTTTGGTTTTTTGGCTTACATTTTGCAAAAAAAGTTTAAAAAAAAATTTGATCAAATCCCAAACATTTCATTTACTAAACTTTTATATAAATAAAACCCATTTAGAACAATGTTGTAACAAAGTCATTGATAAAAACCCAAAACTGGGATAGGTTTTCAAAATCGGATGGGTAAAATTTATTAGGGGGTGTTTTAAAATCAATTAAAGAAAATAAAATTTTAATTGCTTTTTTTTTTTTCAAATTTAAATTTTTATAAAATTAAAAAAAGTTTGGGGTTAACCATTTCCCTTTGGGAAGATTTTTCAAAATTTTTTAATAAATTTCAAATTGTTATTAAAATTTTTCTTTGTTTTCTTCTTTTAAACTAAATAGTTCTAATTTAACAAATGTGTTCATTGCAGACTAATATATCATCACAACAATTAGCTAACCGTTTTCGTTGTTATTTCAAATTCAAAAAAACTTAAAAAAAACTCCCCAAAAGGGTAACCCAATAAAAAAACAAGGAACTTAAAGATTTAAGGGCCCCAAAAGCAGACTAAAAAATAGAAGCAGAAAACCCCTTTTTCAGAAGAAAAAAGTATTAAAAAAAATGCCGATCCGCCGTTCCTATGGGGAGAAAAAACGGCCCCTTTATCAAGCTTTTTAAAAAACATCAGGGCGAAATTTAAAAAAAATTTTTGCAAAACTGGGTGAACTAGATGAAGGGATATAAAAAAGGAAAAAAAAAAAAACTAGTTGGGTGATGACCCAACTTTGGACTAGAAGTGCTGTCACTAACCGAGAACAATACGAACACAAGTGAGGCAGAATAAGAGAAACTATTCCAAGAATTAATATGAAAGACAACAACGTTAGCAAACGAATAAGAACACAGTTTAGAGAGCAAGGTGTCGACATTGCGAGCGTTATAACTGCATTAGGATTAGCAATAAGTACAACTGGTGGTTGGCTATTACAGGCGGCGGTGGTGGGGGAGCAGTGCCACCAGCCGCCAACTCCGTCGTCAAATAAATCAATGGGTAAAAAAAACAACTCGATCACCTTGCGGGATTATTTAAAAAAATTAGCCAGTAAAGCAATAATTCTTTGCCTGGTATAATAGGAGGGATCGTTCGCTGGCTTTTGTCTACTGCCAAGCAAAGGTACGTTGGCTTTATTGGCCGAGCACTTATGTCAATTAGTTTGTACTTAATATTGGGTTACTTTTTTAGTAAGATATAAGAAGGAGTTAATCCTAGGCCAGTTAATTTCCAAAATCAAGTGCTGTCTTTTTCATATTCATGGTCATGTATTTTTTTTTTGTCAATCGTGAACAGAGTCTTCAACAACCATGGGGCTTTGTGCGTGAGAACTTGGTTGACTTTCGTGTGGGTGTCGACTACATGGGCAGGGTCAGCTTGTTTGTTTATTGTTTGTAATATTACTGGCTCAGAATTTATGTTGTTTTTTCCCCAACTTTCTGTTCTTTGCCCGCCACAAGGATTATTCATTATTGTAGTTTATTATTGTTCCTAACCTGGAGCCTGAGGGTCAGAAGTAGCATGTATAAAAAAAACCCCATGTGCCCGACAGCAAAGTCTAATACTTTCGATCTTGTCGTATTGTAAAACATTTATGGTACCTTTTAATACTTGAAGGCAAATCCATTGCAGAATTATAGAATCCCTAATTTGCTAAATACTGTTTTTGGCGGCAAAGCCAGTAGAAGGATCAATTATGGGGTTTTTTTTGGGATCTCGTTTGTGCTTGCGAACCTAGCAAACACAAACATAAGTCCGAAGAGAGTCGTTTAGCTTTCTATTCAGCTTTTGTTAGGCCCTTAAAGTATCCAAAAATAAAGTTGTCCATGCTGTTTTTATGCACTTGCACTTTGACCGAGGTGAACAGTATGTGCTGAAGAGAAAGATGTGTAAGGAGGATCAAACATAGTTTTAATTTCTATGCACGGGCCCCAATAATAAAGAGTGGCCTAAAACCATGATTAAGATCCACCTTTTGTCTAAAGTCTGTCCTTTGGGTTCAATATCAAATTCGTTACAGAACCTTTCAAAAGCCTTGTAATCATTCTGTAGCTGAATGGATTAAACGTTTTGTCAATTTGGTAATGCGCTTTGCAGTTCAGATAAAATAACGTTTCTGACGGTGTAATAAGAAATGAAATCTATACACTGACCTCACCAAAGGTCAGGATGATTAAAATGATCAGCATACATAACACCACACCCAGTTGATGCACAAAACACAGCAAAGTTTTTTAACTAACTGGTTCTGATAAAAACTGCAACGGATGACTAAACTCACACTTTCGGATGTCGTCGTATTTTGAAATGAGGGTAAGATAACGATCCAATGAGTACTAACCTTTAATTGAAAGGCGTCGCCAGTCTAGTTCACAGAATTGTCGAGGTATCAAGTTGTTTATATTTTAAGATTGTAGTGCGGCCCGACAGAATATTTTGCATAGTAAATTTGAAAGCACTCATTTTTAAATTTGTTTTAAAAATGTTTGTAACAATAACACTCAGACAGTCCTTCGTTTTTCGAATAGTGCTATTGAATAATAACGCGGAACCCAAAGGGTCGCACTCCATGAAATATTCTACAAATCGTATGGATTTAATATAAGTCCAATCCAAGAGTGAATAAAAAATTATCAAAATTTGACACTAGAGGAAAAATTAGTTAGCCGTTTAACCAGTACCTGATGGTTTATTACGGGTTTTGCTCGCTGAAAGAAGCAATGAGTAACTTCGAAATTACCCTCAAACTTAACATAGCAAATTTGAAAATACATGTTACATTCCAACCTGAAGAAGAAGAATAAGTTACCTTTTTGATGGAGAGCAGCTAAAATGTAGGCTTTGCAACTGACAATTATGGCGTACATACTTATAGTGACACCAACAAAAGTACTTAAGAGGGAGAAAACCCGCTCGATCTTGCATAAACATTCATTACTCTAAGTTCATTTGGTGACAGCAGAGCACAGAAGAAACTTATAATGATGGAAAGCCCTCAACAGTTTTAAGAGCTCTTCCATCAGGGAAAGCTGCATATTGCGATTATTGAAATTATACAATTCCCTAATTTACAGTTAAAAGATTAACTTGTGGGAGGGTCAAGACTGTGCCCTGATGGGGAAAACACCCTGGAACCAAACTAGCCACTATGGGGGGACATTGGTAGCCACAGTAGAGAGCCTATGGACCCCAAACCCCCCAAAGGGGGAAAAACCTCCAAAAAACCAGACGCCAAGAAAAGATGGACAAGATCAGGGTCCAAAAAAAAAACCTCAGATGCAAATGAAGACCGCATCCCAGTAAAAAAAACAAGGCTTGAAAAAAATGTGGAAAGACCGAAAGAAAAAAAACAGCGCCCTCAGCAAGGGGGAATTGGGGGAAGGGGAAAGAGAAAAAAAGAAGAAAAAAGAGCGCTTCTTCGGGGGCCCCCTTCCAGTTTGCCAGAACACGTTTGAGCAGCCAAAATCGGGACCCAAAGTGGGGACAAAGGAGTTCTTGAGCAGACTGGGGAAAAAAACATACTCTGACCCACAGAGAAAGCCCCACTCGACATTCAAGGTCTGGGTGGCCAACCAACCCTGAGGAACATTTTTCAATGGAAAGCCCCAACGTTGGCGGAAATCAAGAAGGTGGTCGACAAACCCAGAGCAAATCATCCCCGGGGCCCAAAAACGGAATACCTTCCCAGTTTCAAGAAATGTCCCCAAGGGTGTGGAGTGGCCCCACGGCTGTGCGATCGGTTGGAGAAACCAGAAGTCAGCGGCCATGGATGCGGAGAGGTGTGTACACCCCCAAAAGAGCAAAACTCAAGTGACATCAGCCATTTCAGGGCCAAATCACTACTGAACGCGAAGGGAAAATTTCTTCTCTGTCATGGCAGCAAGGTGACCAAGTACCTGAGGAAAACAAGTTTTTGGATGTGTCAGTCCGAAAGGTGGCATCCAGCGTGGCTGGCTGTGTAGAACACGCCACAATGATTGGGGGACGAAATCCAAAAAAGAAAAAAACGAAAAGAGAGACTGGGGGTAGTGTGGGTTTATCTGGCAAAACGCTATGGATCTGGCCCCATGAGGTACAGTTGGGTCTTGAGATGTACCATGTGCCAAAGAACTCCGCGACTGCTCAAGAAGTACTTCAATGGCTTTCTGGGTTCTTACCCAAGGAGTCAAACAGACTGGATCAACTTGGGAAAGTGGGTTTGAAATGGGTGTGAAATTTCCCCAATACTTTTCTTTGTGGAAATGGAACTCATCTTGAAAGCGCAACAAACAACGCGAGACAAACGGGCCCTTGGGCGTGGATAAAAGATCCCCTCCTCTCAAGGCCTTCATGGTGACACTACAGTGATTTCTCCGGGAAAAGACGAGACACGTCATGTGCTGGAGAGGCGGACGCAAGTTGCCTCATCCAGAATGAAGTTCAGCCAAAAAAAATCACGGAGTTCTCACTGGGGAAAAAGGAAAAGTGGCGGTCTGGGGTCTTCGTGTTGCCAACCAGGCCATTCCAACGTCACGAAAAACCCAGTCAAGAGCCTTGGAAGAGGGTATGATGATACGCTGAAAAACACACAAAGAGCAAAAAAAACCCAAGCAGATGGGGGGAAGGCTTGGGCCATTGCCCGTGTGGGCTCCTGGCAAATACAAGGTTGGTGTTTCAGTTCATGCTGATCCCAAAAGTCCTTGGCCTTGATGTTATACGACTCTGCACCGTTTTAGTGGGGGCAAGGAAGCCAAAATCAAAAAGTTCAAAAGGAAATGGCTTGGTTGTCCCACCCTGTCTGACTGAATGCGCTGTCTGGAAAACAAAGTGAAACTACCACTAAAACCCATCCTGGAGGAATACAAAGCGGGAAAGATCGACTTCAAAGCATGCTGGGGGGAATCAGGAGAAAGGTGGTAAAAAAAAAATTCAAGCCCCAGCTAAAGGGGAAGGAGAAAATGGAAAGTTAAGGGGGTGGATTCTGCAAAAAAAAGTTCAAGTCGGAAATAACGGGGGAACACACAGACCAACAGACAAGGAGGGGGGTGCCCAAAACTGAATGGTGGCAAACCCAAAAGGAAAAGCCAAAGAGCATGTGATTAGGGAGAGAAAAGAAGAAGACAAAAAAGACCCCAAAAAGCAGTCCAGAAGCAGAAAGGGGGAAAATGGAAACGTGGGAGAATGCACTCCAAGAAGTCTCATTGGAATGACATTTGGCCATGGGGCCCCCCTCAGGGTCCTTTTATTTTCAGTCTGCAAATTGACCTTTGCCCCCAAATGCAAACCCCGGGGAAGGGGGGGGAAAACAGAGTCCTGCTGCCCCCCCCCTGCCATGAAAAACAAACAGTGGAGCATGTCCCAAACTAGTAAATAGCCCTGGTAAGGAAGGTACACATGGGGCACAAAAAGTGCTCAAAGAGATTGTACAAGTGCGGGGCTAGTACCAACCCCAAAAGGGGAAAAAAGGACTCAAAAGCACCCCCAACATTCTTTAGGGAGGAGGAGCAAATCGGCCCCAAAAACAACCATGCACTCGAAAAAATGCAGGAGAGTCTGGGAGGGGCGATGACTGGGAGTGCACTGCAGACCTCCCGAAAGGAAGAGTCACCCCGAGATCATCGCAAAAAGTGGCAGAGACCCGAATAGTAGTCCACTCTTTTTAAGTAACCCAAACAGCTGATCATGATCGAGTCACGGGCCCTATGGAACAGAATGGGGGAGTCAAATTCAAGACTGAAAAGTATGTGATTGGCAAACAGCCTGGGAGAGAAGGCTATCAGGTCAAAGTCCTCATGCAGAAATTGGAGCTAGGGGGGTTTTTAGGAAAATTGCATACGCCTCATGAAAAAAGCTTCAGTTGCAGGGGGAAGGGAAAAAACCAGAGCCCTGAAAGCAATGGCAGAGCGGCAGAGAGGGGTTCAAACGGATCGGTCAGGAGGAACAAA
>JAMYXO010001415.1:0-30157 GCA_033310375.1 Conus canariensis
CTGTCACAAGATCATCCAACTGTTATTTAATTGGGCCCAAATACTTTCTGAGTATTCCATAAAGAAAAAAACCGTTACAGGCCGTTACAGCCTTAGTAACGGCTATAGCGGTAAACTAAAACATCGGGCATCATCCGTGGCCCATAATGAACACACCTAAAAAATTTTCAGAAAGATCGGCCCAGTAGTTTTAGTCTGCACGAGTGGAACACATTTGACACGGGACCACAGACAGACAGTTCTATAAGAAACTGGGAGTACATAAAAAGGGGGGGGGGGGTATTTAAGCCCCACCAACCCATCCACCTCTCTCCCACTTCAAAATACGTGAATGTTCATGAGTGTCTATGTCCAGAAAAAACGGAGGATTTGGAATATTATAAAGCAAATTAGACAGGTAGCGCTGAAAAGAAACAACAATGACAGCAAAAACAGTGCCTATCCCCACTCTATCTTCTCTCCTCTCGACTCGCCTCTCTTCTTCAATTCACTGAACACAATTCCCAGCCACACGCAAGCACAACACCAAACGATCGCGGGGTCGCGCGCGCGCCATACTAACCTCAGCTAGCGATGATTCTACATAACTCTAGAAACGGTCTAGTGACTAGTATTAATCAAGGATATCTGTTTGAAAAAGACAAAGGGGTATTCCTTCCGTTTCCATTTACTCCGACCCTATGAAAAAGCCCTTCAAGCTTCTAATGGCTTCCTCTTACCTCCATCCTCCAAAAGCCATTCTAGAAGTTGATTTAGAATACTCATGAACTCATGTACCATAATGACTATCCATTAGCGCAAGTCTAAATGTCAATACAGAACCCCTAAACTTGTGCTAATTTCAACAAAAAAAAATTATTCTGCATTACAGCTTTTAATTTTATTAAGACATGGTTTAAAGTGACAGCTGTCATCTATAATTGCATTTGATCAAGAACAGTTCATACCTACACTAAGAACACTGATCTCAGATAAACACGAGTGCTTATAAAAGCTTAATTCAAACGTCGATGAACACAGCTGTTTTGGAAAGACTATGAAATTCCGCCAAGGTAAAGATGTTAGATTGGTCACCAGAGAATACGTTGCAATTAAGTAACTTCAAACCTATTATCAGGACTTCAGAAGATTTCATGTCAGCTTTTTGGCATATGATCGAACAAAAAAAGAAAGTCAATTGGACAACCGTCGTTTTATTGGTTTACTGTTTTAGAGCGTCGAATGCTTTTGATGTTAGAATTTCTTTAGATACTTAACCCTTGTATCCCGAGTCCAGAGTTCTGTACACAGATCGATTCTTTTATCGACATCCCTACTGAATATTATTTATAAGCATGGAATTAAGTACAAAGAGCATGCCGGATGGGTACGACTCATCTGATTACCCTAAAGATTCGCCTTTGCATTCTGAATAAAGAACCGTTGTAGTAAATGAAGTGAGAATATTCTGGAGGTGTGATCAAGGAGTTTGTTGGTTTGAGGTGCCATAATGTCAATTTTCAAGCAAAAAAAAAGTGGTTAAAAAGCAAGGAATATCTCGCTAGTGTGTGCAGTCAGATATACCATGACATTAATCGAGCATTGTTTGGCATATGAAGACTTTTCATTCATTGCATTTACAAGCTCGTCAATCGTCTGGATTAACAAACTGTTGTAACAAAGCTCTTATGATTAACATTAAATATTGTTTTTTGTTTATCTAGTTTTTCTTTGCAATTGGCCTCCGGAATATCATCAATTTCCATGGGATGATTTTTAGTGTCACGCAATTTTTCTTTAAATTGCATATTTCATTTTAATGCAGTGTGTTTAGGTTTGGCATTTGATTTTGGGGAAGATCGAATCAATTCACTTTGCGAGTTAACATATCCTACGTTTTGGCCAGATTGCTTTTGACATCTTGATTAATGATTATGTCCCTAGAAAATCGGGCATCACTTTACGGATTTTTCAGCTCCTTTCGCTGGCCCTCCCTCTTTAACCGTTCATTGCGGGGGACCAAAAATACTTGATACTTATCTAATCAAGTTAAATGATGCAAATACTGTATTGGATCTGCAAAACACATTTAGTAAATATTGACAATCTTAAATTTGATATTTGCTGCAGGATTGTCATTCTCTAAAAATTAAAAGTTTAATCAAATTTTCGTATTTTTTAAGGATCTTCCTTCACATTCTTTTCCATTAATTACTCAGGACTCTTTACATTTGCGTTTATTAGATTAAAAAATTTATAAGCGCTGGAACTGTGTCTGGAGGATTATCTGCAGTTCTTCCTTTTCCAAAAGATCTTAGGGCGGACGTTTTGTTGTGTCAGTTTCGTCATACATAATAACGTAAAGGGATTCATTTTACATTATTTTTTACTTATAATGGATCAACACTCCAATGGATCGTTGCCTGATGCGAGTGTCCCCTTCGCTTCTCCGGCGAATAAAGGTATCTACTTTCAAACCAAATGGTAATAGTTTGCTTGTGAAAGGGTTCTCCTTCTAATCCATTTATTGTTGTTTTCTGAATTTTGTACTGTTTTAGCACCTTTAAATTCTTTAAGCTTCATTGCCAGTTAAAACTGAGGGCAGCTTTAACCAATTCTGTGTAATGCGAGAATTGTCAATCAGCTATCTGTGATACTGGTAGGAGAAAAAGCCTTTAGATATGTTTGTTAAAGTTTTAACCAAACTTCCACCAAATTGAATCCTTTGATCTGTGAATCACTCGAATGCCTTTTTAATGGTAACTCTATGTTTTAACAATAATTGATTCACTTGTCTTTAATTCTTTTCCATCATCGACTTTGAATCATGCGAGGATAATTTAAGGGTCCTCGTTGATATATCAGTTGTATAGCGACAGCAACAGCAGAAGCCACTCTTTTGTGTTAATGGTTCACATCATTGTATCATTGAAAGCTAATCAATAGACTGTAAGTTGCGTACTTAAATCTTTTTGTCTATGTAATCAGGGATAGTAAATATGAAAGTCCCATTTGAGGTGTGTCGTTTGGTGTTAATCAAAAAGTGTGACTAGTATGTGTTTAGGCCGGTAATAAATTTTGCCAAAAGTTGTTTAGATAAACAATTCTTTGCTGTTTGTTCATGACTCAACTGCTGGCTTAGTCGTTTAATTGCTGTGTTCCCTTCCAATATCCCTTGGCAAAATAGATTTGTCCTTTTTATTCCAGCCAATATTGTGCAAAGAAATACACAACGGTCATGCCATAAGCAATCAAAATAGTTTCTTGCAATCTTTTGCTTTTCTGATGGTTGATAGAGTCGCTGAATTTTGGTGGGGGAATGTTTCACTTGTTGCCTGTTACAAAATACATTCTTTTATTGCCTGGATAACTGCTTTAATGTGTAAGCTGACATGCCATGTTATTTAGCTTTCGTTAATAAAATCTAATGCTCATTCTTGCGTATCAACGAGGCTGTGCTGCAGCTGGGAGTTGCCCATGCTTGTTATTTCTTTTACTCGCCGTAATTTGTAGTTTACTAAAGGTAATTACTTCCGCTAAAGCAAGCGCATTACCACAGCGCCACCAATATCATTACGAGTGAAGCCATTTTTATAAATGTATTTTTTTAATTTTACATATTGATACTGTCTGGAATTATTCCTTGCTTAACTAGAAAATCTTTCGTAGCAAATGAAGCTGTAATAACAGCAATAGCTTTGCTAGTCTTCAAGCTAGTTTGCCAAGTGCTGTTTTATTTTTAAAGGCTTTTACCAAGCAAATGTGTATCCTAACTTAGGCCTCCATAACAGAAATGGTATACAAGCGTTAGAAAGTTTTTTCGGTGCTCATTTTTAAAAAATAAAATAATATTTATTCTATTATTAAACATGAACTTGCTGATCTTACTTCCTGAACAGTTACAAATGTCAGTTGATGACCAAGCTATTATGCGCAAAAGAAGGCTTGTATTCTTTAGACAGCTGTGGAAAACAAAAGTACTTGGAAATGAATTCAGCCATAGATCCATTTTCAAATATTCGCCACAAGACATTGTAAAGTATCAAATAGGTATGAGCGCTACTGGGTCAAGAATGGTAAAAAAGCGTGGGCTAAACGGTTCTTAGTTTGTACACTTAATACTAGTTAGTAGATTTGTCCCATTGATTCTGACAGATTTTATGTATGATTACCAGGTCCAGTTTTAACAAAGTATTAAATCTTAGGATGTGATCAATATTACAGATTTTGGAACATTGTTTGCCATTAATCATGGGATTAATTAACTTTTAACATATAGATTTTGTTTTCCTTCAAAATGACCGAGCCAGAAAATCAGCAGAATATAAATTGATGGTGCAAAGTGACAGTAAAAAGCCTCCTCATCCTGGGCGCGTTGCAGCAGGTGAAAAAATTGCAGAGTGAACAAACAAAAAAAAATTAATGTGCCTCAAAGAATACAAGCTCATAATGAAACTTTTTAATAAGTACGATTAATTGGAATCATTGTTCTCACAGCACACAAAACACACACAGTTGATTCAAAGCCACAACACCACACACACCAAAGTCCTAATGGATTTATTTAAAAATTAGCATTTTTGGCGTCATTGCTGTGTGGGGGTGGTTATTACGTTTATAAAACATATAAGAACGCCAGCAAAAACCAAAGCAGCCAAAAAATCTCAGCCACTAAATACAGAAGCCGAACAAAAAAGCATGCCAGAACTGCCAACAACAAAAATCATTTTGATCCCTTTGATATGCAGTAATATTTCAAGAACTTAATAAATAATTATAAGTGACTTGAATAAGAACTTGATAACGACTTATGACGACTTGATGAAAAAATTAAATAAGAACTTGATAAGAAACTTGGAGACTTGATTTAAAAAATTAAGAACTGATTTTACGCATAATCACAGCAAGGCATTTTGCACGACTTGCAAGGTCATCCAAGCAACACAAAACGTAGCCTGGAGGAGAAATATATACCAAGAAATTTTTAAACAGGGAACAATCATCATAAACCTCTCCGGCATCAAGAAACCACCTCTTTATCGCTGATAGAAAAACACAACAATATTGCTCTCTTTTACGTTTACCTTAAGCTGAAGTCTTGACAATCTACACACAAGTTGTTCAACTGCATTTGAAGACCAACTGGCGTTTCAGATGATAAAGAAATTTATCATTTGCTAATAAGATAAGCAGGTCGATGAAATCTGGAGTTGATGTGGCACCATGTTGTCCTTTCTCTATTATTTTCCGAGCTAATTCATTAATAAACAATAAAGTTTGCTCTTCTTGTGCATGTTAGTATTCACTAAAACTAGCACCTGATTTTACTCTTGTTTTAATACTACTGTACCTGCTTTTTTATCCCACTTATAGAGCTTCCCTTAATCCGGGTTCGTTTGGAATATAGGCATAGTAGTGATCTGGGTACAGAATCGAAAATTTTTACAAAATCAATAAAAGCTACGTATAAATATGCGATTTTGCGAAAATGTTTCTGTACTAGCCCGAATAGTGTAAGCATTTGATTGATAGTTGAATAACCTTTCTTGAAACCTGCATGATCCCCGCCATTTAATATTATTTTGGGGGCCTGCGGCATTGGTAATTGAACTGTACAACGTACTACTGATATAACGCCACAATATGCCTCAAAGTTGACAAGGTCATAAAATTTGCCCCTTTTTTTTTAAATAAGGATACGATTATTAAGTCTGGGAATTTACTTTTCACACACACACACACACACACACACACACACACACACACACACACACACACACACACACACCCCACACTAATTCCCTAAAGATCAAGAGATTTTCAGCTTTAAAACCTCACCCCCTTTTGCTACTGAAAATTTTTTTGAGACTGGAAGATTAAAGTAAAGCAATTCAGTGTCATTTTCAGAAAAAAATTATTACTTCACTTCCAATATCGGGAGAAGGAGAGAGAGAGAGGAAAAGATGAGACCGGGAGGAGAGAAGAAGAGAGAGAGAGAGAGAGAGAGGAAAAGGAGAGAGGGGGTATTTCAGCAAACAACTGTACCAAATACGCATTTTTCGTATTTTACGTTCGAAATGAACTATGGCAAAAAACTTCTTTAGAAACGTACGAAACTCTGAATTGCCTGTGACAGTTCAAATCATGAACGGGGCCGAGCAGAAAGAAGAAGGTGGGGGGGGGGGGGGGGGGGGAGAAAGAAACAAGTGGGAGGGGGAAGATAAAGGGGAAAGGGGAGGGGGAAAAAAAGCAGCATTCCAGGCGGATCCAGGGGGCTGGCAAACAAACACTACGTCAGCAGCACTCCCTGCCGCTCTATCAAGCAAAAACACATGCATATCGTGGGTAGCGTGTTTTTCACCTCCACTTGAAACAAAACCCACCTCACTGACAGTTTAGCTTTCGTGTAATTTAGATTCAGAGATAGAAACACAACCCCGTGCCTAGAGAATGTTCATTACATACTTTAAA
Organism: Conus canariensis; assembly: GCA_033310375.1. NCBI lineage: Eukaryota > Metazoa > Mollusca > Gastropoda > Neogastropoda > Conidae > Conus > Conus canariensis. Next base: position 6,451 of record JAMYXO010001415.1, read on the forward strand.
AAAAAAGAAAAGGAAAGAAAAAAAGGGGGTGGGGGGTGAGGGAGACAGGGGAAAGGGGGGGAAGTGGGCTGGCGGGATGAGCAATAGCTGAGGGGGGGGGGGGGGGGGGTGTGTGAAGAATATTCACTAGAATCAGATATGTTCAGGATGGAATTGGAAGCAGTTTTAAAAACGACGTGGTCATATTTTCTTGCAAAAGTGAAGATCTAACGTTCTGAAATCGATTTTCCGGGTGTCGCGTGAAATCTGGGAACGTGATATCTGGGAAAGCTTCCCAGATATCACAGATTTTTTTGGGAAAAGCGTTCCCAAAATGTGCCCGTGATATCTGGGAACGTGGTCTTTCAGAGCTCAGAAAGGCAGAAAGAAGACGAAAAAAGAATGGATTTTCGAGATAAGGTAGGAAAACAATTTATTTAGGTGCAATTGAGATCATTGGCCTTCTTGTCACTTTTTTTTTTTTCGCACGCGTTCCCCGATTTTTCCGTGATATCTGGGGAACGCGTTCCCAGATTTACCGTGATATCTGGGAACGCGTTCCCAGATTTCACGATTGGAAGTTCAGTTCCCCGATATCACGGTTTCCAGATATTATACGACACCGGGTCAAGAAGTAGATGCCAGGTTAGTTAAGGATCACAGAAAAATAATCAAAACCAGACAGAGGTTAGATATGTATGTATACATGTATGTACGTACGAATGTATGCATGTATGTATGTTTGTTTGTTTGTTCGTTCGTTTCGTACGTATGTATGTATGTGCGTATGCACCACACGTGTATGTATGTATGCATGTATGTATATGTATGGGAAAGCATGCATTACGTATGTATGATTGTATGCACGCATACATGTTATGTATGTATTTAAGTATTATGCAGTATGTTGTATGTATGTATGTATGTACCTATGTATGTATGTATCAATCAGTGGGATGTATGTACATACACACCATGCATGCATGTACGTGTGTGTGTATGTATGTATGTATGTATGTATGAAAGTATGTAGTATGTACGTATTTTAGTATGTTGTATGTAAGTGTGTATGTATGTACATACGTATGTATGTATGTATGTATGTTTTACATGCATGTATGCACGTGTACGTATGTATGCATGTACATATGTCGTACGTACATATTGTATGTATCTATATATGCATGCATGTATGTATGTGTGTATGTATGAATGCATACATGTGCGTATGCATGATTGTATGCACGCATACATGTATGTATGTATTTAAGTATTATGTATGTATGTATATATGTATGTATGTATGCATGCTTTGTATGTACGTGTACGTATGTATGTATGTATGTACATATGTATGTACGTACATATGTAAGTATGTATATATGCATGCATGTATGTATGTTGTATGTATGTATGTATGTATGTTGTTATGTATGTTTGTATGCATGTATGTATGTGGTTGTATGAATGCATGCATGTACGTATGCATGATGTATGCACGCATACATGTATGTATGTATTTAAGTATTATGTATGTATGTATGTACGTATGTCTGTATGTATCAATCTGTGTATGTATGCACGTAGCCCCTTATGCATGTATGTACGTACGTGTGTATGTATGTATGTATGTATGTACGCATGAATTTTTTGCTTGTATGAGTGTATATGTGCATGCACTTATCTATGCATGCATGTGTTTATGTGTGCACATATGCGAAGATTCGACGGTACCGTGCACAAGAACGTGGCTACAGTTTGACTGATCCTTCACCACGCTCATTTGGTTCAGCCCTCGATCGGAAGGTGGTTTGTGACCCACCACCCTCATGCCGTATGACATACTGATCAGATCTCCTTCAGCTTGTCCGCCTGAACAGAGACGATCTTCGTGTGAGAGAGACAGCCCGTTCCCCACTGTCTCTTTACACGGAGAAAAGCAAAGCACACGAGGCCTCCCCTGCCTGACGAGAACTCGTTTGCTGGCTACCAAAGGACAGAGGATGGCAAAATGATTTTTTTTAAACCTCTTGAGCTAACTCTCCGAGGTCAAACCGAATTCGTCTTAAACTATGTCTGCGTGAACATGTTATTCTTAGTAAACGTTCCATGGGTGACGACTACAATACACAGGTGACGGTTGTTGAGGACCTGCAACTAACCACTGCAGATTCCAGGGCTGGCTTCTCTCTAATAAACCAGTCCAACAATGCCAGGTTTTGCTTCAGCCTGGACCAGCCAATTCCCAAGCACAAGGTGAGAGAGGCGACAGCACTCATCAAAAAAGCGTAGTGGCATTCATGCCAAACGTCGGTTGAAGGACAGTGTCTTTGGGTTTTATTATTAAAAGGCAACTTCAACCGCTGAAATGCAACAGCTTATTTTTGCACGTACTATCCTTCACAATATCCCAAGGGGGGGGTCCCCCTTTCCCTTGGGTAAATATTCCCCCAAAACCGACTCACATGCACTAAAACGAATGTGTGAAAAAAAAAAAATTTTTCCCAGAACACAAAAAAATTACATCTGATCTCTATCAAAACATTCCCAGCTACGAAATGCCCCCCCTATTCCTCTATGATTCAACAGGGACTCCTTTGGAATCCGTGCAACTAAAACCAATAAAAAAATCACGGGCAGACTGACTCGGGGGTCTATCCACCAGAAGCCATGCCCCTTTTGATCCCATTTGACCCTCTTTCCGTGGAAAAAAAAATTAAAAATATAGGGCCCCATTTTGGAGGACAAAACGACAGGGGATTTTATTGCAATAATTGTCATCGAACGTTTGGGAACATATGCAAAGGGGTTGCCCCAGGCCCTGAAAGTTTTAAATTTACCCCAAAGGGCCTAGGCAATGGCTTGCTTTAAAGGGCACATGTGGGGGCCCGCCCCGGGGGTTATGTTGACCGGGGCAGGGGAAGATGTGGCGACATCGATCATGGGTTTTGGATGTTGATATATAGGTTTGGAACATCGATGGAGCAAAGGAGTGCACGTAGCTTGCGCGCGCGCCGTGGGGTGTGTGTTGTGGGTGGTGTGTGTGTTTGAGAGAAAAAAACAGACAGACAACAACAGACAGACAACAACAGACAGACAGAAATGACAGACAACAGAGACCGATCGTGAATGCGAGGAGTATGCGTTGTAAAATGACAGTAAATATTTCAGTCTTGCGGGTGGCCAATTTGTGCAAGGTTGCGTCTAACATCATTAAGTGAGAACAGTTTTATCGCACGCATTTACATAAACCGCACTTTTTGTGACGGACTGACTTCTTGATCTCCCAATTTTAAAGCTGTCTGGGGCTTGTAAATCATTTAATCTGGATACATATGCCATCTTCAGAATTTGGAATTTGTTCACCCCCTTTTTTCCCCCTCCGCTTCTACAAAATACGTTCATTGTGTTTGAATTAATGCTCGTAAGGGGAAAACCTTAACTAATCTTGTTAATATGTGTGGGCCGTGTGCACATATACATGTATGCATGTTAAATTATGTATGTATGCATTCATTTTGTGTAAGAATATATTATTTGTGCATTAATATGATATGTGTATCCGCCCTTTTAATATTCCTGATAATAACAGAAACACGGGTTTCCCTTTAAAAGCAAAGATTACTGACCCAAGGCAAAATGAATTTGATCTATCAATTTACAAAGGGATTTGCCGTGGTTGAGGAGCAAAAAGGAGCACGGCGACAGTGCTTTTAACCTGCGTGTGTCTCGCGTTTACCTGGAATTTGGGGTCCACATTCGAGAGAAGTAGTTTTGCAAAACCCGGGGCAGAGGGGAACCTGCAAAGCAACTTGTTCAAACAGCTTTTTGGGAAAAATAATCTGCCCCGCCCCCTTAGAAAAAGACATTGTTCCTCTCGCAACCACGAGAGCAGGAGATCACATTTCAAAACTGAGAATTAAGCGGGCTCTCAACAGGGGCCCCTTGCCCCTATTTATTGTCATTCCAGCTAAACTCCTTTGGAATGCGCTTTCCCCCCGTATCCCCAAGTCTGCTCCTTGTTTTTCCCTTTACTTCGTCTTCTTTCTTCAGCTTTTCCTTTTTCGCTTTCCCTTCTTTTTTAAACCACCAGTTTTTTTCTTTTTGACCCTCCTACCTTAGGGTCTATGTCATGGAGGCCCCGAGAAGTTTCGAGATCAGCATAACTTTAATTTGTTTTGGGGGCCCAGACTGGTCTATTACCCGCATTGCCAACACAAAACAACAACGGAGAAATTGCCCAATCTATTCCTTACCAGTTTCCTGAAAGTACCTCCTCTGCATCTCTTGGATGTTCTTTTGGGACAAGAAATATTTTGAGCGCCAGTTGAATCATCTTGGGTGAAACTGATCCATATGTATTCGCTAGATCGGGTCTACACCACGTCGAGGCCAGGTTCTCTGCCCTAGCTCTTTGAATCTGCTTCCCAAAATCATGGTGACATGTTCTATAAAGCCTGAGACGCCTGGGATGCCTCCTTTCTAGACAGACAAATTCAAATAGTCATTTTCTGCCAGGTATTTAGCAGTCTGGCTGCCATGACAAAGAAGATTTTTCCGTCGACGTTCAGAAGTGATATTGGTCTACACTGGTTGATGTTACTCGAGTTTTGCCCTTTGGCAATGTTCACACAATCAACTGTCATCCATTGTCCGCTGATCTTCAGGTTCCTCCTGCTGATCTTATCATTTTATGGAGCTCTTCAAAACATTGGGACATTTCTTATACAGCAAATATGGTATTCCACAAGGTCCGGTGAAGATTTGGCCTCTGGCTCTCTTGACATATCGTGTAGTGTTAGTTGTTTGTCATTTAGCTTTTTCTCTGGCACAATAGGCGGCAATAAGCCCTGGATTCCAAGTGGTGCTTCATTCTAAGGGTCGGAATATGTTTTCCTAAGATGCTGCTCAGCAGTTTCTTTGTCCACCGTGAGTGTCCAAGACTTTGTTCGCTCAATAGTTTCCTGGTAAACTGGAAGGGATCTTTGAAGAAGCAACCTTGGGTGTTCTTCTTTTTGCTCCTTCTCCTTCTTGCTGGTTTGCTTTGCTGAGGGCACTGTGTCGTGCTTTCAGATCTTCTCACAGCTTCTCGAAACCTTCTTCTCAGCATCTGCGGCAGCTTTCATTGTTGGGTTTGGTCTTTTTTAGATACTTCTTTTTGTTTCGGATGTTACCAAGATTACACAAAGAGAAAACAGAGAGGAGAGAGAGAGGAGAGAGAGAGAGAGAGAGAGAGAGAGAGAGAGAGAGAAGAGAGAAATCAGCCAGTAACATGTGACCATTGATGAACAATAGATAAATAGATCACTAAGCATATGGTCCGTTGTTCATGTTATCTGAACAATAATTCTCATTTACTCAGATTGCGTTATGAACAATTCAGCAACCAACCTAAATGACCATTAATAAGCTAATGTTCAACTGCCAAAGTAATGAGTCACATATGCGTGAGGAAAACATAGTCAGCCAGCGTGTCCAATATTGAATCACGCTGTTCCTGCATTAAGACACTATGCTCAATAAAGGCACAGTGCGAAGGTTCAATTTGGGAACAAGGGTAAACTCCAAAAGATGTCCGTATTTTACAAAAGCGGGCCGGAAACTAAGCGAATGCGCTCAGCGCGAGAGAGCAGCTCTGTTCATCATATAAACTCTTAGTGTATGGTGGAATCTGGTTCAGTTGTGATGCAAATCATTTTGCTTATTTGGAGTAGAAAATGTACCAGTATGAGAAAACTTGAAAATTTTCCCACTTAAATCGAAGTAATTACAGCCACTCCATCCCAGAAGAAACTGTCGTGTAGATACAAGAAGAGCTGTCTTCCACTGGCAAAAGAAGAACCTCTGTCAAACATCGAAAGCAGATCATATGGTAAGGCGATGTGATGAGGATCATATTCCAGCTTGAATTGAGACTTCTCGAGGTCTGCTGCATTTCTATGGCAGGTGATCATAGGTCAATACCCCCAAAATCACTTGGGTGGACTCTGCATGCACTGGATGCTATTCATGATCATTCAATACACATCCATTTCCTGATGCGTCATCTCATTGTCTGGAGGAGATGATCAGCAGATCTGTAGTATCTTGGACAGAAACGACCAGAGCACGGACGATGGGATCAGTATGCACCATCAAGCTTTTTGGAACCATCTGAAAAGTCTTGGCCAGTTTTAACAGAATATCGTCGGATACTGACGAGTTGAAAATGTGCTTTTCAATCAACCTGACAAAATGTGCTGGGAGTGTCCTAAAATACTAAAATAAAGGAAGAGAGAGGAGAGAGAGAGAGAGAGAGAGAGAGAAGAGAGAGAGAAGAGAGAGAGAGACGAGCACCTGGTCGCTACACTTCAACAAAAATCCAGACCTGAAGCCAGAACTCTTGAGGTGAAACTGAACAACACGGACAGTTGATCAAGAACTTAACATATAGTTGATCAAGCCAATGAATACTCGCAGGTACATGACAACTGTTTGACCCCAGGAGTGAAAATCTGTCCTCAGTTTTGTACAATCATACCACACCTCCAGACCGTCATCGTACCTCGCCGGTCTTTTAATTCGTAACCAGCCACCATCTGCATCTTTCCTGCACTTGAAAAAGCAAGCTGGAAACGACACATTTTGAGCTGTTGCAAGTAGAAAATCCTGAAAACAAGTCTGGACCCCTGTTTTGTGGTCCAAAAAGAGTTAATTTCAGTCGGCGCGAGGCTGCATGGCTATCTAGTTACATGTCTATTAGTTACAGATAAGGCAAGTCTCGATGTTAGGCAATCTAAAAAGGTTAGGGAACAAAACAAAACGATTGTTTGGAACACAAGAAATGTTCCCAGCAATGGAGTATTAGCCTGAAAACTGGAACACAATCATGTTTTGTGTGTGTAGTGTGGGTTTCTGTATGTGACTGTCCCGTTTGTTTCGATGTCGTTTTTTCCCAGTTCCATGCCATGTGCCTGTAAGAAAAAGGAAAGCAAACATAGTGAATCACGGGTGTGTGGTGGTGTGTGTGTGTGTGTGTGTGTGTGGTGGTGGTGTGTGTGGCGTGCGTGCTGCGTGTGGTGTATGTCTGCGTGCGTGCGTTCGTGTGTGTTTATGTGTGTGTGTTTTTTGTTGTTTTTGTGTGTGTGTGTGTGTGTGTGTGTTGTGCGTGCGTGCGTGCGTGCGTGTGTTTGTGTGTGTGTGTGTGTGTGTGTGTGTGGTGTGTGTGTGGGTGTTTGTGTGTGTGTGTGTGTGTGTGTAGGATGTGGAGTCAGTTTCATGCGTCTTTCTCTCTCGTTCTATGTTGTTTTTCTTCTTCTTTCCGTTTCCACCCACATACTTCTCTGCCTCCGCTTGTCATTTTCTACCCTGCCTCACTTCATCCCTCCATGAGGGGGCGTATGAGAAGCTTCAGATCTTCAGTTACAGAAAATCAAAACATTTAAATACGTATCTGAGGGCTACGTGGAATCAAGTCACCTGCTGATTCAGAATACCTACAATCAACAGGATATGGCACGTTCTCATTACAGACATAACGTATTCATTTATTCATGCACGCGCGAGCGCGCGCGCACACACACATCACACACACACACACGCACAAGCAACACACACAGAGGCGCGTGGTACGCACGGGTACACACACACACACACGCACGCACGCACGCACGCACGTCACGCACTGCACGCACTACACACACACACACAACACACACACACACACCACAACACACACACGCACATACACACAGGCCGTGTACTCACGTGTACACACATGGGGTAATGATCAGGGTGGACGCGTAACTTAAAAAAAAAGGTCAGTCTGCATCATGTTTGTGCTTGAGTGTTTTGGAACTGTCAATATGAAGAAGACCACTGGGGATACACGGAATTTAAGGGGTCGTTGTTTGATCACAACTTGGCAGTGACAGCCGATTTTCTATCGATTGAAAAAAAAAACATGCTACGCGTAACACACAATCACACACCACACGACGCACGGCACGCACACACCGCGCACCCCACGCACGCACGCCCCGCCACACGCACATCACATCATAACACACACACACACACACAGCAAAAAAATCACACACACACATACACAACACAAACATGTTTTCAAGACCTGTGGAAATTTCCGTGAGGAAGCCGGTTTCATCGTGGAAATTTTCGCTGAAAGAACAGCAGTGGATGGCGGCGCAGTGAGGGCGGAGAAGAGAGAGAGAGAGAGGAAAGATGAATTTCCACTCTGGAAAAGTATGGGGTAGGTGGAAGGGTGGGTGGGACAAAGGTGAGGGAAGGAGGGGGAAGCGGAATATAACGCGAGTCACCAGGTGGGGGAAGCGCATCCGGCCCACCTGGTGGGGAGGGGGGGTTCCTTGCTCACATTCTCTGATAACAAAAACTGTCGTGTGAGGGCAGTAGAACCCTTTAATGTTCATCGGTGGTTTCAAATCATGTTTCGCGGTCGCTGACCTTCCACGTGATCCGCAAGACACTTTTGGCAGAGGGTAGAAAAAAGCTCTCTCTCGAAGAGAGAGAGAGACAGAGATAGAGACAGACAGACAGGACAGAGAGAGAGAGTGAGAGAGAGAGAGAGAGAGAGAGAGAATCGACCTGAGAAAAATGTGCGGACAGAGAGCGAGGAGAGACAGACTGACAGACAGACAGACAGACAGACAGGCAGGCAGAGACAGAGGGAGCTAGAGAGGACACAGAGAGAGACAGAGACAAAGAGAGAGAGAAGTCAACTGTCGCTGAATTCTTCACCGATCTAAATAAAAAAGAAAAAACTCGATGTCTACCCCTATCACGATCTCAAGCATTACACAACGAAAAATTAAAACAGAAACGCACACTGCGATTTTGAACATATCCCATCAAGATGTGTTCTTAAACGAGAGGACCGGCATGTTGTATACGTCGTTTGATGGCGAAAGACCGTTAACGTTTGCAAAGAAAAAAATTGAGGACGAATTCCTAACTGGCAGCTAGGATCTTCATCAGAGAAAAAAACATTCCATTGGTACAGTAGACAGGGTAGAAAGAAGGACCATCATTATGGAAAAATAATGATCCCCTGAATCACACACACACACACACACACACACACAACACACACACACACACACACATGAACCACACATATCTCATCTATGTATCTACCTATCTATCTAAACACACACCACACAACACACACACACACACACACACACACAGCATCCACACACTCTCTGTGCGCCGCGCGCGCGCCGCGCGCGCCGCGTGTGTGTGTGTGTGTGTGTGTGTGTGTGTGCGTGCGTGGCGTGGCGTGCGTGCTGCGTGCGTGCGCGCGCGCGCGCGCGTGTGTGTGTGTGTGTGTGTGTGTGTGTTTGTGTGAGTGGTGTGTTGTGGTGTGTGTGTGTGTGTGTGTGTGTGTGTGTGTGTGTTGTGTGGTGCGTGTCTGTGCTGTGTGTGTCTGTGTTTATGTCTGTGTACATAATATATGTAGAGAGAGAGAGAGAGAGAGAGAGAGAGAGAGAGAGAGAGAAGAGAGAGAGAGAGAGATGCATACAGCGCGGTTCAGCAATTGCGTTATTCTCTCCATAATTATGGATTTTCCTCTTTGTTGCCCTGAGCAGGCGACATGAATGGTTCTGCTTTCGGGATGGACAACGATCGCCGCCATATGCGCCAGAGAAGGGTGTTTATATTTACAATCTGACACCCCGATTTTTCATTCTCACTTTCTTTCTCTCGCCACCCCCCCTCAACACACCACTCCTCCCGCCGCTCGCTTGTTTCCGTTGACCTTGCCAAGTCATTAATGTAAAGACGGAGGAATAGTACACCTGCGCTGGTTTTTTTTTCCCCACTACTAACGTTTACATATACAAACGCGCGCGCGCGCGCGGCGCGCGCGCGTGTGGTGAGTGTGTGTGTGTGTGTGTGTGGTGGAGGAAACTGAATGCGTACGGTGTACGAACGGTTGTGTTTCGTTCATGAGCACATTGCCTGTTTAATCTCTGAAATTCGTGATTACGTGGTTGTTTCCCTTAAAAAGCTACGCACTATTGTTGTTTGGCTCACAAGAACAGACTATCGGTCTATTTCCGAGTCAAAGAGATAAACCACAGCAATTTTCCTAGAAAATAGGTAGTTGGTGTTTCATATTTTATGCAAACTCGTGTTTAATGATGTATCGTGATCTCAGCTATGCTGTTGTTGCTAGCAAAGGGTGAGATTTTTTTTTAAAGCGTAGATAGAGATTAGGAAAGGCAAGCGATTCCAAGAAGAGGTTTAAAACCCAAACATCACCGCCGAAACATTGCAGACCAAGACGTCTGTACAGAACAGGAGGGAGCGGGGTGAAAGAAAGGGACGGGGAGGGAAGATGGGGTGAGTTAGGGAGAGGCAGGAGGAGGAGGTGGGGAGGGGGGTCACTGAAAACAAACGCCGACCACAGCGGCAAAACAAAAAACAACAGACTTGGAGAATCGGAGGAGGAAACAGAACTGGATGGGAAGAAGGCGATCTTTCCCCTATAATGAAATAACATTACGAACGGAACGAACTTAGTCAACTGCTAGCAGAGAGAGTGGGAGGCGGTTTTGGAAACGGAAGTTTTCTGAGTCAGATGATGCAAAACATAAACTCTCTTTGTTTCAGGAGAAGGTGGGTGCAAAGTGAAACTCCTGGAAAATTCGTAACCACCCCACCCCACCCCCCTCCTCCTAGCACTAGACCGCCCTTACCCTTTCCACGCCTGCTCTCTCAACGCTCCACCAACTTTCTGTTTTCCTGGACCATCTGACGGACCCAGATGCCTTTTTTTCCCTTCTCGCCTTACTCGAAGCTGCTCCTCAAAAGCACAAAGAATTCTCAAGCGGGCAACCTGCGCAGTATAAGGACCAATGATTGCTCTTGAACAGATTCAGTATAAATGTGTTCTTACCTCTAAGTTTACGAGGCAAAACAAAGTTTGCGAAGACCACCGGAGCCCCAACGCACGACCGTATCTTTATATAAAGGAACTCAAATGAGGCAGGGAACAGTAGACATAAATAACAAAGTAGGATAACTCTTGCTCCCATGAGGAAATAAATACACCTCAACTCCGAAACGAATGCTGCTTACGACACCGATTCGCCCTAGCAGATAATTACAACGCCCACACAGCACAAGAACAATCAAAGGGGCAACCATCCCCAAAGGAAGAATGGTCCACGCGTCTCCATAAACCTTGCACCTGGCAATCCACACAGCTAACACTGGAGAAAGGACAAACACAAATCAACATTTAGTCAAGACTGACACAGCTTTTTCCATTTTCGAGTGTAGTCAGAACAACCCATGGACAAACGGTAACGAATACAGGTAAACTCGGTTTGTGACTGGTTTGAACGGAAATCTTCAGTGAGGCATGGAAACAGCAAATAACTAACAAGTAGGATAACTCTTGCTCCCAAGATGAAATAAATACACCTCATATCCCAAACGAATCTGCTTACGATACCGAATCGCGGGCTACAAGCATGCCCAAGGGACTCGGAATCATGTTACCGAAACTTTGTACAGCTGACACAATACCACCTGTTTACTGAAGGCGGTAGTGCCGCTCTGCATTTACTGCTAGAAGGTCACAGGATATTTTCATAAACCTATTCAAACTTCATCCGTTATCTGTATGCAGATGTTCTGCCACTCACGTTGGCATACATCTTTCCGTGGAGTTATAACATTCAGGTGCTTTTAAGAAGCATAGATCCTCTAATAAACCTTTGGAGGTGTTTTCGTCATCTTTGATTTTTCTTTTTTTTTTTTTGACAGCCATATGTCTTTTTTTTTTAATCATTATGTAAAATTTGACGGAGTTAAGTACTATCATCACACAATTTATTAGATTACCATTTTTGGCAGATGGGGTCGCAGCGCCTATGATCGTATTCAGAACAAATACCCTCCTGCTCACATCGCCCTTCAAACAAGGTTTCTGTGTCCCATGTTTTCTTTCCATCAAGGAACAAAGTGAAATACTCAGAAAAAGACTTACTGTTGTATATAACTGTCGAATAAACGCCCAAGTTTGCAAACTTAATCGTGTAACAATAATCTGGCTCAGTATCACAGAAAGCTCTCTTTCGAAGGGACGTACCTTGTTGGGTTTTGAATGGAGGCCCGTTGGGATACCCTTCCTTAGTTTGTGTTAGTAACTCTACTAATGATTCATAACATGAAACAACTGTCAGGGCCAAACAACCTCGGTTAACGGATATGTTTGGTAAATTAATATCCCTAGCCTGTGTTTTATCAACCTTTCTGTTTGGAATAGAATCTCGTGACAAACAACATAGAAAGAAATAAAGAAATTGGGATGTTTGTCACATCTCTTTGAATAGGTTATCAGGGACTTCATAACCAACAGAGGTTGTTTTTTGTTGTGTTTTTGCCTTTCAATGGCAAGTACATTGCAGTCATATTCATTACATTATGTCTCTTTTTTTCTGAACATAATGTCTCTCTCTTCTTCTCTCTCTCACTCTCTCCTGTCTCTCTCTCTCCTCTCTCATCTCATCTCCTCTCTCCTCCTATAGCTGCATTAAACATCAAAATCTTACAATATCGCACACGATGCACACACACCTTTGAATGACTCAGTCCTTCGCATGCGACATAAAACCGAGGTTCGGTGTGTGAACGTACGCATACCATCTTAGCATACCCATAAGATGCCATCAACTTTTCAAAGCGACGACTACCCCTCGATTTTCTACCGGTCACGCAGTGGACTTATGTTTGTGTGTAGACGAGGTATCGTATCGATGTCACGGCGTGTGGGGCGAGCCTTCTGACGTCAGACAGGAGAGAATATAAAATAGGTTTCGGGCTCACCCACCTCCGCCAGCTCCAACCGGCTGAAGCCGGTTTTCGCTGTTGCTTTCCGCCGGCCTTACCCAAAACCAATTTTATAGTTTCTCTAATATAAACACTTTACAATCATACATAAGGGGGTAGGATTATTTTTTAAAAAAATTTTAAAAAAATACTTTTGAAAAATTTTAATTTTTTTTGGGGGCCTTAACCTTTCTTTTTTTCGGGGGGATCGCCAAAAACATCAGGTTTTACGCATCTTTCCCTTTTCAAAGCGTTCTTCTTTCATTGGGGAAAAAAAAATTTTTTTTAAAAATTGTTCTCAAAAATTCTTTTAAAACTGTTTTTAAAATTTTTTGGGCATAAAACCACACACACCCGCAGGGCCTTCCACTGAAAGCCGGGTTTTGTAAAGGGTTTTCTTTTTTCAGGTCCCCGGCGAAACAGCCCATCTAAAAAATAAATGGGCCGGGTTTCCCTAAAAGGGGGCCCTAAAAAAAGTTTTCTAAAAACCCCTGGGGATTGCTGGGTCAAATTTAAAAAATTTTAAACATGGGGCCCAAAAAACCCCTTCTGGTCGTGATTTTTTTGGTTCCATTTAAAGGGGGTTGGGACAAAAATTTTACAATTTTTGATCAAAATTTTTAACGATAAACGGGGGGGGGTTTTTAGGCCGGGGAAAAATTTTTTTTTTTCCCAACCAGTCGTCCCTTTAAATTGAACAAATGGGGGGGGGGTTTTTACAAAAAGGGGAACATGGGCTTGGGCCCCAAAGGGGCCCGTTGTTTCCTTATTTTTTTATAACAAAATTTTTAAATTTTTAAAACCCATTTATTTTTTACAAAACTACCTAAAAATTTGGGGATCATACAAAAAAATTCTTATAAGGTCAAATGGCCCAAGTTTAAATTTCCAATTTCCGGTTTTTGGGGCAGATTTTTTTCTTTAAGCAACATTGATTTTGGGGCTTTTTTTTAAACGCCCCTTTTAAAAATTTCACCATCGTGACGAACCAAAAACAGTAACTTTAAAAATTGTAAAGTCTAAGTTTTGCCAGCTAATAAAAATTGCCTTCCAAAAAGGGGGGGCACTGACACCCACAACTCCATTTCCCCCCCCACATCTTTTTAAAAAACCGAAATTTCAAATATATTGTGAACTGTCCCTTAAAAACGGGGGGGGAAAGGGGAAAGGGGGGTTTTTTATAACTTCCCTTTAAAAAATGATTCTCTTCCCGTGGAGGATGTTCTGGGGGGGCCCCAAAATTTTTATTTCGGGGGCTCTTCCGCTTGTTCTTGCAAAAAGACTTTCATGAAAAGGGGCCCGAGTTCAAGTTTTTTTGAAACTTTTTTTACGGTCAAAAAAGGGAAAAGGGCTTCAAATTCAAATTTTTTTGGGCCCCTTCTAAAAATGGTTCCCAATGCCCTTTGTTTTCATTTTTTTGGAAATATTTTATATTCATACTGACCCCTTTTTGCTTTTTTTAAGGGGGTTTTTGGGGCTAGTTTTGGAAAACCTTTTTTTGTCGTTAAAAACCCTTTTCGTTTTTAATAAAAAAAACTTAGTTACTCAAAAAAACCTACAAAATTTGGGGGCCATCTACCGGTTTTTTTCAAAACCCAAAAAGGGCCGGGAAAGGGCCTTTTTAAACTAAATTTCAACCCCCTCCCCAGGGGGCTAATGTAACCCGGGTTCCCTGGGGGCCCCGGACATTTTTTAAAAAAACGTATTTTTTTTATTTCTAAAACCTTTGCAGGGTTTTCAATTTCCCCGACTTTCCCGGGTTTTTTCCCGTACTTAAAATTTTAAAAGATCTGAAACCCCGCCCTCAAGCTAATCTTTTAAAATGTAAATTAGGGAATTGTTTTAATTTAAAAATCCCCAAATGCAAACTTTCCCGAAAGGAAAAGCTCTTAAAAATTTTAGGGGCCCTTCCCTCATAAAGTTTTTCATCAGTTTCCCCAGGGTCTCCAAATGGAAAATTTGAGTTAAAAGAAGGAAGAATCGGCGGATATTCTCCCTCATAAGTTGTTTTGGTCTGTGTTAAATTCCCAAAACCATGAAATTTTGGCCCGTTTTCAAACCTTAAAAAAGCTACCTACATCAAAAATAATTTGGGGGGAAAACCCCTTTTTCAAGGGTTTTAATTTTCCCCTTTTTTTTAATTTTCATTGGGAAGTTTGAGAGTAAAAGTCCCCAAAATTTCTCATTTCTTCTTTTAGCGAGCAAAACCCGTAATAACCATCAGGTTAAAGGTTAACGGTAATTTGTTTCCTCTTTTCAAATTTTTTAAACTTTTATTTTCCCTGGGGTTCATTTTATTAAAAACCCCAAAGCTTTTGAAAAAAATTTCCCTTGGGGGTGCGACCCCTTTGGGTTCCGCAGTTATTTTCAATAGCCCAATTCCCAAAAAACGAAGGGCCCGGCCTTTTTTGGTTTGGGGATTGGAAAACTTTTTAAAAAAAAAATTTAAAAAAAGAGTGCATTCAAATATACTAATGCAAAATATTCTGTTGGGCCGCACTGACAATCTTAAAAATAAACATCTGACACCCTTACATTTCTGTACTCAGTCAGAACGCCTTTCAAGTAAAGGTTATTACTCCATTAAACAGATATCTTAACCCCCCTATAAAAAAGACTACACCCGAAAGTGTGGTTAGTCATCCGATGCAGTTTTATCAGAACCAGTTAAGACTTTGCTGTGTTTTGCGCATCAAACTGGGTGTGAGTGTCGTATGGCTGATCATTTAAATCATCCTTTTCCTTTGGTGAGGCCATGTATAGATTTCCATTTTTATTACACCTTCTGACGTATTTTAGCTGTACTGCAAGCGCCATTACCAAATGACAAAACGTTTAATCCATTCAGCAACAGAATAATTACAAGGCTTTTGAAAGGATCTGTAACGAATTGAATATTACCCATAGACAACTTTAGACAAAAGTTGGATCTTAATAATGGTTTAGGCACCCTTTATTTTTGGGGCGTGCACAGAAAGTATAACTAATTGGAATCCTCCTTACACATCTTTCTCTTCAGGCACAACTGTTCACCTCGGTCCATACGAGCAGACGAAAACGAGCATGGACAACATTTATTTTGGATACTTCTAAAGGGCCTAACTAGAGCGGGAATAGACGAAATAAACGACTCTATTCGTACTTGATGTTTGGGTGTTTGCTAGTTCGCAAGCACAGGCAGATCTAACATTACTGACCTTCTACTGGCTTTTCTCGAGTGACCAAAAACAGTATTTAGCAATTGGGAGACGCCATTAATTCTGGCAATTGATTTGCCTTCAAGTAATAAAAGGTTACCAAAATGTTTTACAATTGCAAGATCGAAAGTAGACTTTGCTGTCGGGCACTGGTTTATACAGCTCCCTTTCTGACCTCAGGCTCCAGGTAGGAACAAGAATAAACTACAACACTGAAATCCATGTTGCAGGAAATGAACAGAAGGTTGGGACAAAACGACATAAATGTTCTGAGCCAGTAATAATAACAAACAATAAAAAAACAGAAGGCCCCCCAAGATTAAGTCATCCAATCCCAAGGCCCCCAAAGCCCAAAGGCCATTTGAAGACCGCGGACTTTGTCGTGATGACCAAATATGAAAAGACGGCACTTGTTATTGGATGAACTCCCTAGGATTACTTGGTCTTTATCTTACTAAAGAGTAACCCAACTATTAAACAACTAATGCCAAAGTGCTCAGCCATAAAGCCAACTACTTTTACTTGCGGCAGACAAAAGCAGCTAAACGAATCCCTCCTATTATACTAGCAAGAATCTATTGCTTTAATTACTGGCTAATTTTTTTAGTACAGTTTGCAAGGTGATCGAGTTTGTTTTTTAACCATGATTTATCTGACGACGGAGTTGGTGCACTGCTCCCCCACCACCCACACCACCCACCGCCTGTAATAGACAACACCAGTGTACTTATTGCAAATCCTAAGGCTGTTATAACACTTGCTAATGTGACACTTTGCTCTCTAAACAGTGTTTCTTATTCGTTCTAGCTAACTTTGTGTCTTCATATAAAATTCTTTGGATAGTTTTCTCTTATTCTGCTCACTTGAGGTCGGAATTGTTCTCGTTATAGACAGCACTTCTAGTCCTTTTGCTGATCTCTCTTGTTCAAGATCGTTTAGTCGCTTTGTGTTATTCTTTCATTATACACCAGGTCCTGAAGTTGTGGTCATCAGCCTCAACAGTTTTTCTTTTTCTCTTTTTAAATATTGCTCATCTAGTTCACCCAGTTTTGCGAAATGGTTTGTTAATTTCGCCTCGAGCTTCTCAAAGCATGAATCAAGGCCCGTTTATTTTCTCCTCAGAGGTACCGGCGGATCGTGCATAGTTTTTAATTACTGTTTCTTCTGAAAAACTGGTTGCTGCTTCTATTATTTTTGTCCTGCTGTTGGGCTAAATCTTTAAGTCCATGTTTTGTATTTGGTTATCTGTTGGAGTGTCTTTAGTGTGTTTTGAGTTTAGCTACAGCTGCTTCCCTCTCTAATTTTGGTTTAGTAATTGCCAAGGCGAATTTTGTTCGCTCACTCTGAGCCTTTTGTCTAATTGTACTCTTTTTAAAAACTTTGATTAGTCGGGTTTAGTTTGTAAAGCTGAACAAGTTAGTCCTTGCTCGTTTTTTTAAAAAACAAAATGGCATCTTGTTCAAATCATTAGGGTCTATAAATCGGGAGGTCTTGGCCTATACTTGGTTAAAATGATTTTGTCCTTACTTGTCTGTAATTCACGCCGCAATGATAGTAATGGATGTGTCAAAGGAGTCATTTCACTCATGTCGTCTCCAGGATCAAAAAACCATCATAATCTTCTTCAACTTCAATGCCTGCCATGTGTTTAAATAAATTAACTTTTTATTTTGTTTTTATAAAAAAATGTCACAGCATATGGCGCGATTCTGAACCCGCCATAGAAAGACTGAAAGAGCCCTGTGGCGTGAAGGGAAATAAACAGAATATATTGTTCTAATAATCCCATCTACAATTGATTCTGATCAAATTACTTACTGTTAGAATTTTCCAGACCTAGGAGCAGATGAAAGTGATTGTGCCGGGATCTGCACGGCTTACTTTGCATAATAGAACTTGATTCAGCAACAGAACCCAAACAGGCAGTAGTCCACAGAATCTGGGCGGGCAATCGTTTAGAAAATTTCTATAAAACTTGAGGCAAGAAAATATTTTCTTTACAAACAATGCAGACATATTTCTAATCTAAGTGTGATCTATGGCTAACCGCGAAGGAAAGGCTGACCTCGCGTTTTCTAAGGGAGATCGAAAGTGATGAAGCAACTAAAACAACAGAATAGACGCCAAGATGCCTAAAGACGGTAACAGCCCGACGCTGTAAATTTTGCGTATGGACTTCGCTTTTCCCATCCTCTTGGATTTTGAGTTTATTAAGCGCGCATGCCGCCATACTTTAAGGAGCATTAAAAGACAGATTGTTCATATTTACTAACTTTTAATGAATACAAACTGTCCATCTAAATCTACAGACACTGATTCCAAGTACAGCATTTTCGACATCTCGTTAGAGTTTTGACATTGTTAGCAACCTAAATTAGCAAGGCTGATTGAGCCACAATATCATCAGGATTAGCAATATATTACAAAGGAGTGAGTCATCATACTAAGTATCCTAAAAGCAGGCAGACACCTAATATGGAATTTTAGTTTAGTGCCGCAGCAAGATCCCTTAAAAGGTATTTTATTGCTGTGTAAAGATGAAGACCATACGAAAAGACAAACTGAAAATTTATTAATCCTAAAATACCTAAAGTTACAATGTGTTCAATTGAGGGTAGTCCTAACCAGTCTACGGTAGCGGCTTAAACCTTATCATCTTTTTGATGAAATAATAAATTGTTTGGAGGCCCCCCGGAGGTCTAGAAGATCCCAACAGTAGACTTGTGTCGAAAGATCTTACTACACCTTCAACAGTGTTAGACTTGATGATATTTAACAACGAAATACGGTTTATGGATTGGACCTAAGGACGACAGAGGATAATCAGTTGCATGGGAGTGGGAGAACAGTTAAAGACGTAATAAACCATTCAAATGATAAAGAAAAGAGAGTGATCAACCACTTAATGTATAATTTGTTTTTTAATATATGATGGCGCAGCTGAATATTAAAGGATAACAGATTAAAAGATATTCCAATACTAAATTTATTTTTATTTTTTAAAAAAGCAATGTCTGTTCAGGTTTATTCCAAAAGTTGCCCAAAGAAGAGAGACTCTGTTGCTGTAGACATAAAAACTTTCAGATTAACAAACATAACACAAATGCAAACCCTACTAGAGCAGGACCTTCAAAATACAGTAAAACCAAACCGAAGGTATTCTGGCTGTCTTTAATGCGTGACATTATGTTTTCAGACTGGATCATCGATCGCTAGTGCTGCTATAAGCTGAACAAGTGTAGTCTCCTAAGCCACAGGCGTAGGTGCGCCGGCAGCTTTTAACCTCTAGGTGGTTTGTCTTTAACCTCCTTGGCCTTGTCAGTAGCTGCAGGTGCTGACTGCAAAAAAATAAAAGCGAAACTCCAAAAGCACACAGCTATGGTTCAACTTATAACAGCTAAACTTAGTTCCTTCAAAATGACAAATAAATTAAGCACTTGCCGACTCGAACATCACGGATGAAGAATTTAGTCGCCTACAGGCTGAATTTTGCGGACTTACAACGACTAAAAGTTGTATCTTCAAAAAAAAGGCCAAAGGGCTAAACTTTTGCTCAAAGCCAGACACCGACCAGATAAAAAAGGAATGTTTAAAAAAAAGTAAACGAAACATTAAACTCTGTTTCTAAACAGCTCAACAGTTAACTAACACCCAAAGGCGTTTATACTTTAGTTTATGAGTCCAAGCACAAAAAGACCGGTTGATATTGATTCTGTTTAAGTATTTTTTTTTTAATTTAAATAAATATTTTGAGTTTAGAAAAAGAAGCTCAACATGGATAAGATTATATGACAGTTTGACTCTTGGTTAGATGCAATGGAAGAGGAAGAGCCGTTTGTCAAAAGCTTTAAATGAGGTCGTTTTAGAAGTTTTATGATCCAACAAACGTGCAGGCAAGCGTTGTACATGGTATTCCAAGTTCCAAGTAAACTAACAATAAACCCTCCAGTTTAAAGTTAAGGGAGTTGTTTTAAACGACTATAGAACAATAAACGAAGAAAATCTAGGAAGTCTGGGTCTCATCTAAACAGCAGACTATTCCTTTTCTATAATGACTTAACACCGGTTGGGCCAGAATCAACTTCTTACACAGTTTAAGGAAGCCTCTGAAGCAGCTATAAATGAGAGCTCTGGTTGTCAGAGGGTGAAGTTCCTAGACATCAATTAATACAGGCTAAGTTATAGCCGATTGTAGGCAATCTTACATTCCACTGCCTCCAACATTAGTTGCAAGAAAGCAGTTTTTGAACATAAAAAATTCAGACCGACAAATGTTTTATGGGTCGGTTCTGCTAGGCTGCATCACGTTGCCAATAATGCAGAGAGAGTATCTTACTATTTACAGTGGGGCCAAATTCTTAACTTTAACGGCCTTGAATTTCCTATGGCTGTAGACAAAATGTCAGTTTTGAAAACCAGAATCGCCAATAACTGTTATCGTTTACGCATGGCTGAAGAAACCAAAACCTTCTTGCCAATTAGCGTGTCAAGGAACAGTCCTACAAATAGGCGTACCAACCAAAACTCATGTAGACCTTACTCCTAATGCACAGCCTTAATGGGTTGCACATACACACTAATACGCTCAATGAGTAGATTACTAGTGCATACTACAAAACAACATAGCAAACAAGAATTTTGTAGAAAATTTTTGAACAAGAATTCCGTCCCGTTCAATTTTTCCCTTTTTTTTTTTTTAAAATTTTTGGGTTTAAAAAGCCTTTTTTTTTTTGGGTTTTTTTGGGGGATTTCGGTTTAAAATTTTTCTTTTGAAATTTTTAAAATTTTTTTCGGCCCGGGAAAAAAAAAATAAATTTTTTTAGTGGGAAAAAAAAAAAAAAAAAAACAAAAAATTAGGGGATTGGGGTAATACGGTTTTCCCTTTCTTTTAAGGCTTAAACTGCAGAAAATTTTGGGGGTTGGGGGTTTTTTTTCGGGGTTGGGGTTGGGGTGGGTTTGGGGGTTTTTTTATTTGGTTTGGGGTTTTGGGGGTTTTGGGGTTTTTTTCCCCGGGCCCCGTTTCGAAGGGGGTTTGGGTTTTTTGGCTTTTTTTTGGTGGTTTGTGGTGTGTGGGTTTTTTGGGGTTTTTCCTTTTATTTTTCCCTTTCCCCCCCTTTTTCCATTGCTGTTGCCTTTTTCGTTTTCCATTTTTTTTTTTTTAAGCCTAAAAACAACTTTTTTTCTTTTAAAATTTTTCAAAAGGTTTTAAAATTTAAATTTTTAAAAAAAAAAAAAAAAAAAAAAAAAAAAAAATTTTTTATTGCAAAAAGGAATTTTAATATTTTAACAAGATTCCTCCCCTTCAACCAGAAATGTAAAACATGTTTCCCAAAAAAATAATTTTTAAGAACAGAGGTTGTTTTAAATTACAAAAAATTTAGGTCTCCTTATTTTTGGACTTTTCTTTTTTTTTTTTTAAAATTTTAAAAAAGGGGGGTTTTTTAACCACGTTTTTTTCCCTGCCTTCATTTGTCTTAATCCTGGGTTAAAGAATTATAAGAGGAAATGAAAAATAAAAAGAGGAAGAATTTTAATGGGGTTTAATAAAACATTTACAGCTAAGAGGGGGCGAAGAAGAACGAGAACCAGAAGTGGATTGGGAGACTAACCCAGAAGAGAGAAAGAAGAAGAATCAGACAAGAGAAAGTTTAGAGGAGCAGCCATAAAATGCAATCTTCAACAAAGTTTGCCAAAGACTGGAGACTCCAAATCTTTCAACTTGCGAGGTTTTAGACCTTTAAAAATTTTTCATTTTTCATTGGCGCCAAAAATGGGGGCAGCCTTTTTAAAAACCCCTTCTGGGGTTTTTGGGGGAATTGTCAAACAGCTCTCTGTTTATACTGGGAGGGGGAAAAAATCTTTCAGGGTAACTGTTTGTTAAAATTTTCAACCCAAAACCCCGTGGGTCCCGTGAACAAACCCCCAAAGCCTCTTTTAATGGTAACTCTTTTGTTTTAACAAAATTATTCACTTTCCTTTTAAAATTCCTTTTCCCCCCATCGACTTGAATCACCCAGGATAAGTTAAGGGTTTCCCCGTTTGATATATCAGTTGTATAGCGACAGCAACAGCAGAAGCACTCTTTGTGTTAAATGGTCCGCATCTTTGTATCTTGAAGCATGTCAATGACAGTAAGTGCGTAACTTAAATCTTTTTTTTCGACTAATTCGTATCATGGGGTAAATATAGAAGATCCATTTGATGGTGTCGTTTGGATTTATATTCACAAAGTGTGGTCTCGTATTTGTTTAGGCGCGCTGTAGATAAATTTGCAAATCGCTTGTTTAATAACCATTCCATTGCTGATTGTTCACTATGACATCCAGCTGCTTGGCTTAGCTTTTAAATTGCTGTATTCCCTTCCAATATCCTTTTGGCGAATAATAGATCTGTTTCATTTTTTAATCAGCCAATATTATGTGCAACAAATACACAACGGTCATGGCCAAAGGCAATAACAATATTTCTTGCATCTTATTGTTTTCTGATGGTTGATAAAAATCGCTGAATTTTGGTGGAGGCAATGTTATCGATTGGTCTTGCCAGTTACAAGATAATATTCTTTTCTTCTTGATCACATCTTTAAATGTGTAAGTCCTGCCATGGCCCTGTTTTTTTCAGTTCAATCGTTAATAAAAACTAATAACTGCCTCAATTCTCTGCTTTTCATACGCAGCTTGTGCTGCGGCTAGTTGCTCCATAGCTTTGTTAAGTCTTTTTCTCTCGCCGACATCCCGTAGTTTACTAAATGCGTAATTACTTCCGCTAAAAGCAATCGCATTAACCACCGGCGCCAACCAATCATCATTACGAGTGAAGCCATTTTTATAAATGTATTTTTTTTAATTTTACATAAATGAAACTGTCTGGAATTAATCCTTGCTTAACTAGAAAATCTTCGTAGCAAATGAAGCTGTAATAACAGCAATCAGCTTGCTGAGTCTTCAAAAGTCTAGTTTGCCAAGATCTGCTGGTTTTATTTTTAACAAGTTTTACCAAGCATCGTGTATCCTAACATTTTAGGCCCCCAAATACAGCAGAATGGTAAAAAAGGTGGGAAAGTTTTTTTTGGGCTCCCCTTTTTAAAAAAAAAAAATAATTATAATTAATAAAAAAAACATGAACCGCGAATTTATTAAACCCTTTCCCGAACCTTTAACAAATGATCAAGTTGATGACCAAGCTATTATGCCCAAAAAAGGGAAAAGGGTGTATTCTTTTGGGGGCGTGTGGGAAAAAAAAAACAGTAAAACCCTTTGGGAAAAGAAAAATTTAGCATAGAACGGGGTTTAAAAAATGTCGCCCCAAGACATTGTAAATATCACAACAGGTATAAGCGGGAACTGGGGCAAAAGGAAAAAAGGGGGGGGGAAAAATTTGGGCCCAAACGGTTTTTTAAATTTTTTTAAAACTAAACTAGTTAGTAATTTTCTCCCCTTGGAAATTCCCGAACAAATTTTTTTGTATGTTTTAAAACAGGGGTCCCCTTTTTAAAAAAAGTCAATTGAGTCTCTAGGATGTGATCTTATTACAGATTTGGAACATTGTTTTTCGCCATTTTAAACCCTGGGATTAAATTTCTTTTAAACCCTATAATTTTTTTTCCCTTCAAAAAGACCGACCAGAAAAAACAGCAGAAAACTTTTATGGGGAAAGTTTCCCCGTAAAAAGCC
>JAMYXO010001416.1:5000-12500 GCA_033310375.1 Conus canariensis
TTGTTGTTATTGTGTGTTATCATCATCATCATCATCAGCAGCAGCAGCAGCAGCAGCAGCAGCAGCAGCATGATCATGATCATCATCATCAGCAGCAGCAGCAGCAGCAGCAGCAATCTTCTTCTTCTTCTTCTTCTTCTTCTTCTTCTTCTTCTTCTTCTTCTTCTTCTTCTTCTTCTTCTTCTTCCTCTTCTTCACTCTTAATTTAATTGCTGTCGAAGTTCATTCATTCATTAATTAATTCATTCATTCATTCATTCATTCATTCATTCGTTCGTTCGTTCGTTCGTTCGTTCGTTCGTTTGTTCGTTCTTTTGTTTGTTCATTATTGTTTTTTCGTGCGTGTGTTCTTTTTCTTTATTATTCTTCCTCCTCCTGCACCCTCTCTCTCTCTCTCTCTCTCTCCTCTCTCTCTCTCTCTCTCTCTCTCTCTCTCTCTCTCTCTCTCCTCCCTCCCTCTCTCTCTCTCTCCCTTACTGTTGTTGCAGTTCTCGTTAGTTTCTTTTTCTTTGTTTTTCTTTCTTTCTTTTTTTCTTTTTTTTTCTCCTCCTCCTCCAATCCCTTTTGTTATTGTATTTTGTGTTCTTTCTTTTTTTTTGAATATCAGCCTGTTGCTTTTTTTTCCCCTCTGCTTTCTCTAAACCCTGTCAGGGTGATGACTGCCATGATGCTCACCCATAGACAACCAGACCCAGTCTCGTTCTGTCGTAGCCACAGCAACAAGACTCCACAGGCTGAAGCCAGTATCACAGGTCTTCACGAGGCAACCTTCCAGAGGAATCACCGCCTTGCTGCTGAGTCCCCTCAGTAATACAGACGGGTGTTGATTCTGATCCAACATACACAGGACACCCCTTTCTAAGTCTTCTGCTAGCGACAAAAAAACTCTTTATGTTGCTTATATAGTAGCACTTTCATATAACTTATATCTTACTTGTATGACACTTGCTCATAATCTTTTTATTTCGCTGTCGCAGAACCAGTGTTCCCCTTTCACTGGGCGCAAACGCGTCCATCCAAATAAAGTCCCTATGAACTTGTCGCTATCGTAGTTTTTCACATATACACATCTTGGATATGAATATGAAGTGGATATTGAAACTGACTTGGGGGGGGGGGTGGTGTGGGGGGGGGGTGTGATGATCAATGAGATTTATGAAAATAAAGTTAGAGTTCTTTTTTTGGTCAGATTATAAGACATAGCTGTCGCTCAACATTCCGTACATTCTTTCATAACATGTCACGGTGTAACACGCTGTAAACCACTATCGTGTTAGAAACAGATAAAAAGCGAAGTTATTTCAAAGCGTTTTCGAAAGGTTTAAGGATAGGCGCTGCAAACTGTCAGAGGTTCACCGTGTCTAGGCCCACGGCATGAAGGTAGGCGGAGCCTACCCCTCTCATTCCACCGTCTTTAACTTGCCCTGAGCTGAATCAGGTACCCATTTACTGCTAAATGAATAGAGAAGGTTTTCAAGCTGTAGTAATCCGATTTCTCGAGTATGATAGGAGGCCTCTATTATTAAAACCCCACAAGATAACCTCCCTTTCCATTTCTTCAAGAAAGTAGTCGGATTAATTGATTTAAACAATTAATGTGTCAACTTATGTATCTATGTGGCATTATGTAAAACATAAAGGTGTTACTTAATTACATTTAGTTTGATCCCTGACGGTAAGAAATTGTTATACAGGTAGAATGTTTGTTAAAAGGCGAGTGACTTGACTCCTTCTCGCGTGAAGTGATTCTAGCGTGCTGCACCACCATCAACCGAGTGCCAGACAGATGCCTGCGGTGCTGCTAAGTAAATTTGGGATAGAACCTTAGGGACGAACCCATTAAGTGGACGTCTCTCGACTCCATGGTTAGAGACTTCCCTTTGAGCCCATGATATACTGAAAAAAAATCGTAGGTAGGACCACAGAGCTCTGCGAATAGGACCGATCAGGCTGCATATATCCCACAAACATACGGACTCGAACTTCAACCTCCCATCCCGCAACCGGCGACTTTTACCACTTTTGCGCCACTTCAGCAAGTCTTCTTTCTTGTCTCCTTCCTCCTGCTCCTCTTTTCTCTCTTGCTTTGCTGTCGTTCTTTTCATCATCATAATCATCATTGTCGTCGTCGTCGTCGTCGTCGTCATCATCATCATCGTCGTCGTCTTCGTCTTCGTCGTCGTCGTCGTCGTCGTCGTCATCACCATCATCATCATCATTGTCGTCGTCGTCATCATCGTCGTCGTCGTCGTCGTCATCATCATCATCATCATCATCATCATCATCATCGTCGTCGTCGTCATCATCATCATCATCAGCATCATCAGCATCGTCATTATCATTACTATCATTGTTGTCTTGGACGTCATTTTCATAATTGGCGTCGTAGTTGTCCTTGTCTTTGTCGTCGTCGTCGTCATCAAAATCACATATTCATTATCATCATCATCATCATCATCATCATGATTATCATTATCATCGTCTTCTTCCAGCTCCTGTTCCTATCCTCCTCCTTCTTCTTCATTATCTTCTCCTCCTCCTCCTCCTCCTCCTCATTTTTTTTCTTTTTATATTTTCTTCTTGGCCATAATGTGGATCTATTACGTGCCAATCAATTTAACTTCAAATACTTTATTGGGCAAGACGATTGTTTAACGGAAGCTTTAGAGCACACCGGCCTCGAACAAGAAGCGACAGCCAGCTATTTTCAGGGACAGATGAAACAAGTTCGTGATGCCGATGCACGTGCACAGAAACTGACAAGTTCGTGGCGGCAGCATCGATCGCTTCACGTCAGTTTCCTGAAGGTCTTGGGGGAAACCGAATCTTATTTAATCTGTTTGTCACGGAATCTCTCTCTCTCTCTCTCTCTCTCTCTCTCTCTCTCTCTCTCTCTCTCTCTCTCTCTCATTTTTTCTTCTTCATATTTTTCTGCTTTATCATAAAAACAAAATCTTACCTTTTCGTGTTCTCTCCTCTTTTTCTGCTTTTGTACTTCTTTTCTTTCTTCCATTCTTCTTCTTCTTCTTTCTTTCTTTCTTTCTTTCTTTGTTATTGCTCGTTCTTCTGGTTGTTTCTGTGTTTATTTGAGTTTGTTTTATTTGTTTTCTCAGCTGTGTCGTTTGAATTTTTCGATTTTCATTTTTTTTTAATTTTTACTTTTTCTTCTTTTTTTTTTTTTTTTTTTTTTTTTGCTTTGTCGTTCCTTCTTTCGTCATAATTTGTCTCCTCTCCTCTCCTCTCTCCCTTCCTTGTCCCCTCACATCTTCTTTCACCCTGACCCCCCCCCCCTCCCCTCCCCTCCCGCTTCCCCTTCCCCTCCCGGTCCTTTGCCCTATCCCCCTTCTTAGTTTTTGTTACGTGTTTCTTTTTTTCTTACATTCTTATAGAATCCCTCCATCCCCCTAAATCCTTGTCCTTTTACCCCCCCCCCTTCCCACTCACGCTAACCCCCACCCCCACCCACCCCTACCGTGCCTCCTCACATCCACCATCCCCACCGTCTCTCCCGAAAAAAAAAAAAAAAAAAAAAAAAACTGAGAGAGAGATCTACATTCCAGTGTGACGTGATGGAGTACCAGCGACAGCCTCCGCAACCGGTCTCCTTCCTTCCTGCACGACACGTCAACCGACCAGTGAGCCAGCGAGGATCCAGTTGTCCGACCTGCTGAACAGCGTGAATGTCGTCTTGGCAGGAAACGAAGAGTGACTGCCCCTTGTTTCTCTCTCCTCTCTCTCTCCTCTCTCTCTCTCTCTCTCTCTCTCTCTCTTCTTTTTTCTTTTTTTTTTTCTTTTTTCTTTTTAAAATGTACCCCTCTTCATGAGCATTAAGGTTCGTGTTATCTGAAGAAAACGAATTGGGAGTGTCAAGCTAAAGCTGGTAGGACATCGTCCGTGGCATGCCGTTTCGGCGAGCCGGTTTGCGTGTACAATGTCGTCGTGTCGGATTTGCGGTCGTGTTTTCCACTCTTTTGATAAACAGTCTGATCTTGTTTCAAACTTGCTGGCAACAAGCAGAGCAACGAGGGGTTGGGTTGGGGATGGGGGGGGAGTGGGGGGGGGGGGGGGTGGGGGGAAGAAGAAGGAAGGGCAGAATGGAAGGAGTTGGGGGGGGGGGGGGAGGGGGGGTTGGGGGCAGGAAGGAGAAGAAGAAGGTGGGAGGGGAGGGGGAGGGGGACGAGGAGAGAAACAAGGTGGCAGGAAGGAATGCAGTTTGTTCCAGTGACGACTGTTTACAATAGAGATGTTTGGCAGGAGAGAGAGAGAGAGAGAGAGAGAGAGAGAGAGAGAGAGAGAGAGAGAGAGAGAGAGAGAGAGAGAGACGCAGACAGACGCACAGATATAGAGCTAGCTACAAGAAACGGAGAGCAATGGAAATCGGGTAACTACATAAAAAAAAAATTTGGCCAACCCACGTTGTGCAGCTCAGCTCAATGTCACAAAGATAAATCCCTAGAATATATATATAAAGTAATGAAACAATAACGTAAAGCACATAAATGTCATCGTTGCTTTGAGAAACCCAGTTATTGGATTGCTACCGAACAGGATCGTGTATATTTTTAATAATAATAATAATGATAATGATAACAATAATAATAATAATAATACTAAAGCTAAACGCCGTCCAGCGGATGATTTTTGTTTGTTGAAGAGAAAACGTGGCACATAATACTGTGATGCAATAAATGAAAGAGTGAGATACAGACAAACAGACAGACAGACAGATCGCGATTAGAACATTTTGCTTTTTTGAAATGGTGTTTTAGCCAACCAAGAATGCCACAACAGGGAAATTGTCTAATATATATATATATATATATATATATATATATATATATATATATATATGGTGCATATATACCTTGACATATCTTGAAACAAGCTTGTAGATATATTTTAGCACTTCATTTTAAAAATATCTTTAGCAAGTATATATATATATATATATATATATATATATATATATATATATATATATATATCCCCTACTCAGATCTGAAACCAAAAATTAATGATTATGTCAGTGACCTCTGGCAGGAGGATTGGAATACACAGACGGATAACAAACTCTTTCAGATCCGTCAAAACCTAAAGAAGTTCCTCTCATCTACGTCTGGTGGTCGCAAAGAAGAAACGGTTCTATGCCGGCTGCACACCGGCCATTCGTATTTTACCCATTCATACCTTTTAAAGAGTGAAAAAGCCCCATGGTGCATTCCATGTCATGTGCCACTCACCATGAAACATTCTTTTAGAGTGTTGGGACTTGCATGATGTGAGACACAAACATTTTACAGCAGATTCCATGAAACCTTGTTCAGAGATGTTTCGCCTGACGCGATCTTTGAGTTCTTGAAAGAGATTAATATATTTGATCGGATCTGAGATTTTACAGTGGAAAGGTTTTTTTTTTTAAAACAAAATTTCGGTTGGGGTTTTAGAAGATGTATCTTAAAGGGTTGTGTAAATGAATGGCTTGTGAGTTGATTTTAACGTGGTGACAGCCCTGATATGGCCATTTGCGGTCGGCTGGGCTATGAGCAACATTACCTTACCTTACTAGCTCAAACTGAAATGTCAAATGTAACTGGTAAGCATCCTGGATGAGAGAGAGAGAGAGAGAAGAGAGAGAGAGAGAGAGAGAGAGAGAGAGAGAGAGAGAGAGAAGAGAATAATTGTTTAATTGTAGAGAACCCACTACGGCAGAAACGAACACACACACAAACTTGAGAACGCAACGCAAAATAAAACAAATACAAGAATACAATGCAGTTTCCTTGGCAGATAGTTTGCAAGACATTTCTTAAAACCAGTGCTACTCTGTCACAGTTTGCAAGACATTTCTTAAAACCAGTGCTACTCTGTCAAACTTTCTACACAAAAATGTCTCAATGATACCAAACTGCAATAATCATCAAGAGAGAGAGAGAGAGAGAGAGAGAGAGAGAGAGAGAGAGAGAGAGAGAGTTGAAACACTTGAAACACACACACACACACACACACACACACACACACACACACACACACACACACAACACGCACGCACGCACACACACGCACACACAAGGCATCTTTTTCCCACACAGTTTTGAACTCATACCATATCAATCTTACTTCTTCTAGTCTTCAGTCTGACTGTCTTTCTATGCGGACAGTTACCCATTTTATTCCACTTTAATTTTCGTATCGCTGAGTCATCCTGGCAAGTCACTATTGTCAACCCGAGAACCGCATTATCTTGATTAAACTCTGCTTTCCGTCATGTAATCCTTTAAGTGGTTTCAACTGCTACTTAGAGGACCAGTAAGTCGTCCACATCGCAAGATTCATCGTGTTTTTTATTCTCTCTCTCTCTCTCTCTCTCTCTCTCTCTCTCTCTCTCTCTCTCTCTCTCTCTCTCTCTTTTATTTTCTCTGTAACGTTTCTTTATCTCTAAAACAAGGTAGTTTTCTTTTTCTCTCTCTCTTTCTTTTCTTATTCCTCCTAGTTTTTCCTCCCATTTTAATTAAGGGGAGAGAGACAGTGGGAGGGACTCTTAAGTCACTGTAATGATACGATAGTCCGCATTAGTTCTACGACTTTGTTGCATTGCTTTCCGGTTCAGTTCCCTCAGCTGCACACAGGTACTTGAGCTCTCTCTCTCTCTCTCTCTCTCTCTCTCTCTCTCTCTCTCACTCTCTCCTCTCCTCTCTCTCCTCTTCTCTCTCTCTCTCTCACGAGCGCGCGCGAACACACACACATGCACACGTAGACATACTTTCTCTTTTCTCACTCTCTCTGTGTCCCTCTGTCTCTCTCTGTCTCAGTCTCTGTCTGTCTGTCTCTGTCTCTGTCTGTCTGTCTGTCTGTCTGTCTGTCTGTCTGTCTGTCTCTCTCTCTCTCTCTCTCTCTCTCTTCTCCTCTCTCTCTCTCTCTCTCTCTCTCTCTCTCTCTCTCTCTCTCTCTCTCTCTCTCTCCCTCCTATGTGCGTATACCAAATTATTTACATGATATAGGGATAAATAAAATCAACATAGGAATATGGGGAGAAAAAAAAAGAGAAGATTTACATTGAAATAAGTGAATAAATAAATACATAAATAGGTAAATATAAATCAGTAAATAAACAAATAATGTATAAATAAATAAATAAATGCAGGTATTTGGATATGCTATGGTAAGATATCACAGCAGAACAAACAAAACAAAGGTCAGCTTTATAAGCTTCATACGTACCCTGGCAGCTTACACCCAGATCAAGGTTCTTGGTGTGAACGTCTTTGTTTTTGTCTTTCATTCTTTCTTTCATTCCTTCTGTCTTTCTTTCTTTCTTTTTTTCTTCTACACTTTTCTCCCTCTCCTCCTCTTCCATTCTGTCTTTCTGTTTGTGTGTCTCTGGTTGCTCTGTCTGTTTGTCTGTCTGATTGTCTTTGTTTGTTTGTTTGTTTCTTTCCTTTCTTTTCTTTTCTTTCTTTCTTTCTTTTCTTTTTCTTTCTTTCTTTCTATCTTTTTAGCTTC